>CAUDMG010002538.1:4900478-4935478 GCA_958450375.1 Homarus gammarus
TGGTGTTAACCTCTGACGTCATCTTGATCCAACCCATAAATGAACTTCATTTAGTTATCTTTTCTTCGTCTTCCTCTCCCCTCACCCTATCTTTTTCCTCTTCTTTCGCCCTCTTCTGTCCTTCACCACTCCACTTAGCTCACTCTCTCCCTCTCATTGCAATATTATCTCACCTTTTTTTCCCTCTCCTCCCTCCTTCCCTCCCCTTCTATCTTCCTTCCCTCCCTCTCTTTCTATTACCCATGTCTCTTCATCTACACTCCCTCCTTCTTTACTTTTTTCCTCTCCTTCTATTATCCCTCCCTTCTCCTCTATCATGCCTCCGTTTCTCCTTCTCCTTGCATTCTTCCTCCATTTTCTTGCATCCTTCCTCATTACCTTCCTGCCTTCCTCCCTCTCCTTCTCCCTCCTAATCCTCCCTCCCTCCCTCCCTCTTCATGTCAAGGGCGGGGTTAATGTCACAGTGGTCGGCTGGTAATTATTCACACTTGTCACTAAGAAGAAAACAACAGTGAAAATCCTCAGGTTGATCCACACCGCGACAGACCCCTACACAGCTGCACCACCCCACCAGCTGCTGCACTACCCTACCAGCTGCTGAACCACCCCACAAGCTGCTGAACCACCCCACCAGCTGCTGCACCACCCCACCAGCTGCTGCACCACCCCACCAGCTGCTGCACCACCCCACCAGCTGCTACACCACCCCAACAGCTGCTGCACCACCCCACCCCACCAGCTGCTTCACTATCCTACCAGCTGCTGCACCACCCTACCAGCTGCTGCACCACCCCACCAGCTGCTGCACCATCCCACCAGCTGCTACACCACCCCAACAGCTGCTGCACCACCCCACCCCACTCCACCCCCACCAGCTGCTTCACTATCCTACCAGCTGCTGCACCACCCTACCAGCTGCTGCACCACCCCACCAGCTGCTGCATCACCCTACTAGTTGCTGCACCACCCCACCAGCTGCTGCACCACCCAACCAGCTGCTGCACCACCCCACCAACGGCTGCACCACCCCAACAGCTGCTGCACCACCCCACCCCACCAGCTGCTTCACTATCCTACCAGCTGCTGCACCACCCTACCAGCTGCTGCACTACCCTACCAGCTGCTGCACCACACCACCAGCTGCTGTACCACTCCTCTAGCTGCTATATCACCCCACCAGCAGCTGCACCACCCTACCAGCTGCTGCACCACCCCACCAGCTGTTGCACCACCCCACCAGCTGCTGCACCACCCTACCAGCTGCTGCACCACCCCACCAGCTGCTGCACCACCCTACTAGCTGCTGCACCACCCCACCAGCTGCTGCACCTCCCCACCAGCTGCTGCACCACCCCACCAGCTACTGCACCACCCCACCAGCAGCTGCACCACCCCACCAGCTGCTGCACCACCCCACCAGCTGCTGCACCACCCCACCAGCTGCTGCACCACCCCACCAGCTACTGCACCACCCCACCAGCTACTGCACCACCCCACCAGCTACTGCACCACCCCACCAGCTACTGCACCTCCCCACCAGCAGCTGCATCACCCCACCACAGACTCTGTAATTACCAGCTGTGTGTTTGTGTGGTTACCTGGGCGTCGTGACCGTGGGCACGTCAGATGTGTGATGTGACCTAAGAATCACACCTGCCCGGACTAACAGAGTTTGATACTCACCTTGACTTACACGACAATCGATATTATGTCTACCTGTCTAATCTTATCTCTCTATCTCTCTCTCTCTACCTACCTATACCTGTAATTAGGTAACTACATAAATCAGTAAAAAGTTAACGAGTTATCACGGAAGTCATAAGAACTCCTCAAGAATTAAGCTTCCAATACCATGGAAGAGAAAACCTATAGAAACCAGCACAAGTTAAGAGTTGATTACCGTCAATAGCTGGAGCACACCTGGGCCAGGTAAGAGAGCGGGTGAGGCTGGTGATATCTTAAAGAGTTGACTGAGTGTTGAATCTCATGTTTACAAGTGCCAAGATAGATAGATAGATAGATAGATAGATAGATAGATAGATAGATGATGGGTTGATAGATAGATAGATAGATAGATAGATAGATGATGGGTGGATAGATAGATAGATAGATAGATAGATAGATAGGTAGATAGATAGATAGGTAGATAATAGGGTGGACAGATGGATGGATGTGTTACAGTAACACAACACAACACAACACAACACAACACTTAATGATGTGGAACAAATAATTAAACACACTACACGCGTTCCTAATCGACACGATCAACTTTCTAACATTCTTGATATTTGTTTTACCTCTAACCCCTCACACTATTCATACTCAATTTCTGCCACCTTAGGGTCTTCTGATCACAATCTTATTTCTATTAAATCAAACTGGGCGCGACCACCTCCCCCACCCCCATCTAAACGCTAACTATGTGAGGGTAAACTGGCAATCCTTGCGAGAATTCTTCTCCGACTTTCCTTGGGATGAATGTTGCTTTTCCACTAGGGACGCCTCGGTATGTGCTGACAGCATTGCTGGGGTTAAACAGGGTGGTATGAGTACATTTATCCCATCTTCTACCAAAACTTTCATTTCACAATCATGGTTTGATCGCTCCTGCTCTCTTGCATGCAGGGTGAGAGAGATAGGGCATACCAAGTTATGAAACTATCTCCTCCTATTACCCACTCCTCTTTCATTACTTTTAGGAATCGTTGAAAGACTATTCTTCTTAGGGCCAAGCGGAATTTTATAAAAAGAAAGACCGCTGTCCTGACTAACTCTTCCTCTAGTAAATCCTTCTGGTCCTTAACTAAAAACATTTGTAATAACTTCTACACTCTCTCTTTACCCCCTTCTCTTCCGACCCGATAACTCTATAGCCAACTCTCCACCTGATAAAGCCAATCTGCAATACATTAGCTAAATTGCTAATTGATAATGCTATCATCATCATCATCGTCGTCATCATCATCATCATCATCATAATCATCATCATCATCATCGTCATCATCATCATCATCATCATCATCATCATCATCATCATCATCATCATCATCATCATCATCATCATCATCGTGTATCACAAAGTGGTCCATGATTGGTGAAGCTCTTTAACAAAGCTATGAGATTACTCATTAAGCTCGGGGAGATTGTAATTAAGCTTAGAGCTCTTGGGGAGAATCAATGGCGTGTAGTTTGTTTTGGTCGTAATTTAAATGACATTACGATCAACTGTGATGGTCTGACGTGTGTCGTGTCGTGTCAGCTGTTGTGTAATGATAATGTATATATTAAGCCTTCAGAAGATCGTGCCAATGTCACTTCTTCTTCTTCTTGATATAAATATCTCTGTTTAACGGAAACATGACCCCAACTAATTGTCACCCCCCCCTTATAACCTCCCAAAAGGTACCGCATGGACTTAGAACCTCCTAAGAGGTACCATCATGGCCTTAAAACCCCCTAAAAGGCACCATCATGGCCTTAGAACCTCCTAAGAGGTACCATCATGGCCTTAGAACCTCCTAAGTGGTACCATCATGGCCTTAGAACCCCCTAAGAGGTACCATCATGGCCTTAGATTCCCCTAAGAGGTACCATCAGGGCCTTAGAACCCCCTAAGAGGTATCATAACCCCACTGGTCGAGTTTAAGGAAGGTAAAAACCAAGTCGCCGAAGCAGTAAGTTTACACACACAGCCATGTTGATATTTGCTAATAGAGAGAGAGAGAGAGAGAGAGAGAGAGAGAGAGAGAGAGAGAGAGAGAGAGAGAGAGAGAGAGCTCTCCACCAGAGCACTCTACACAGGTCACAGCTCTCGGCCAAGACTTGAAAATTCTACCTTAATTGCCGCGCCCCCGTGCGTCCCTCTGTTGCCCCTTTCTGTCCCTCTGTCACCCCCATATGTCCCTCTGTCATCCCCGTGTGTTTCTCTTTCGCCTCCAAGTGTCCCTCTGCCGTCCCCGTGTGTCCCTCTGTCCCCCCTGTGTCCAACTACACCCCGATGTGTCCCTCTGTCATCCCCGTGTGTCCCTCCGCCGCACCTGTATTGACCTCTTTCTTCTCAACATTGACCTGTGACATAATCCCCTGAACCTACTTTCAATATCAAGGTCTGTATCACAGTGTCGCTCAGTGATTGATGCTCATTGAGAATCAGACTTACTGAATGTTTGATTTACTGAACGTTTGACTCATTAGATTCACTGACCAAGTACACCGTTCACTGACTTCCATCTTTAACTAATTAGTAAACTGATCAGAACCAGAGGTACTCTCCACTGACTAAGTACATTATGCATTGACTACTAGCTCCTATGACTAATATGCTAATTCGACATTGTCTATAATGACAGTGCAGTGAATAGATGCTTCTTGTTGTTGATAATCATAAAACCAGGTGGCCAGTTGAGCTCCGATGGTAGCAGCAGTTCCTGGAACCTACGTGATAACTTACTAGTTTTATTCCACCAGGGGGCCGGGGTAAGTATCTCTCTCTTGAATAAATAAACAACGTGATTAGCAAGAGAGAGAGAGAGAGAGAGAGAGAGAGAGAGAGAGAGAGAGAGAGAGAGAGAGAGAGAGAGAGAGAGATAACCAAGATTGTACAACATAGATTCTTCACGCCTCTTGCTAAAGGTATGAGGTCTGATCTTATCTCTCACCCCCCGCCCCCTCACATCTCCTTCTGGTATTTACTTTTCTTTTCTATGTTTCCTCTGTGTCATATCTATTTTTATTTTGTCTTATCACGCTTATGCTTATATATCTTCCATCATAATATCTGTGTCTCTTTTCACATGCTCTCTCTATTCTCTACATCTTATCATTTCTTCTGACGCTTGTTCCGCAGCATCTCTCATTCTCCTGTCTTACACACACTATCTCTCCTACCCCTCCCCATACTATCTAAGCTCTTCCTTTTCACATCAACTCTCCTCTCCTCCCGCACTATCTCCCCCTCCTCCCCAAACCATCTTCATCCCTGTCTCCACACTATCTATCTCCCCTTCTTCCAGCCCTCCCCACCTGCCCCCGGGCGTGTACAGCACCATGGTGGGGAGAGAGGGGGAGGGGGGCACAAAAGCCTCAGCGGGGGACGGGAGAGAGATAAGGCCTCGTGAATCACAGGAGCGCCCGCCTTGCCTCGCCATGTTTACCTTCTCATTGTACATATGCTCGTGTCGATCAATTCAAGATCCGAACCTTTGGTGTTGCTGCTTTTCAATCTTAGGACTACTCATGAAGACCCCTTTTGAAGAGTTCGTCGCAGGCGGAGAGGCGGGGTGGCGCGTCCCCAGCTTTTGGTAAGCTGGCTGGAAGTGTCCCTCAGGGAGTTGTTAGAAGCAAGTGGAGAGCCAAGGCGAAGGGGCGCACCTCCTCCTTTTCCTGACGGAGGTGTACGCTCGACCCGCCAGCAAATGTCCTCAACTTCAACCTCGTTATGCCAACATGTCGGGTCCCAGGAGCGCCTCCCCTCCCTACTTAGCCAAGACTCTCTCTCCCTCCTTCAGGTTACACCTCTTCCAAGTCCTCATTGATCCTGGACGTCAAATTTGTATCTTAGGGAGACGTTACATCCCTGGAGTTTCCATTTACTAAGTGTTCTGTTTCAAAGATCTTTACAACAATCCCGGGTCATTGGGCTGAAAATTTTGCCTCACTTGTTTTAGCAGCAGCTGCGAGTGTCTGAAAGTTCACTTTCTCTCTGAGGCAATGGTCGACCTGCTGCCAGAATGGCCCTCACCTCCACCCTGGGCATTAACTACGACACAACACCTCTTTAGTGAGATGACTTGGAAACATTTGACTTCACTCTGTGACACACGCGATAACTTTACGATACCTCATATGTTTGACCTGACTCCAGCGACTGATATTTAATAGTGATTCTTGCAAGACTACACTGTATATATATATATATATATATACTTCATTTTTAGTCCATATAACACGCGGACCTTGAACATATAATCAACGACCTCACCAGCAAGGAATCGAACCCTCGCCCTACTGGGTGTGACTAGGGAACGCTTACCGGCTAGGCCACAAGGACACTAAAAGCAGTTCTAGACTCTGTTATATTTCACACAAAGCCTGTTCATCGAGCTGATGGCGCCGTGAACCTCAATGGGAAACTGCCCGTGCCTCTTATGTGGTGTCAGTAGCATTTTACCGAATCCAGCTGGTATGAAACGCGAGGTATATATATATACTTCATTTTTAGTCCATTTAACACGCGGACTTTGAACATATAATCAACGACCTCACCAGCAAGGAATCGAACCCTCGCCCTACTGGGTGTGACTAGGGAACGCTTACCGGCTAGGCCACAAGGACACTAAAAGCAGTTCTAGACTCTGTTATATTTCACACAAAGCCTGTTCATCGAGCTGATGGCGCCGTGAACCTCAATGGGAAACTGCCCGTGCCTCGTATGTGGTGTCAGTAGCATTTTACCGAATCCAGCTGGTATGAAACGCGAGGTACATATATATACTTCATTTTTAGTCCATTTAACACGCGGACTTTGAACATATAATCAACGACCTCACCAGCAAGGAATCGAACCCTCGCCCTACTGGGTGTGACTAGGGAACGCTTACCGGCTAGGCCACAAGGACACTAAAAGCAGTTCTAGACTCTGTTATATTTCACACAAAGCAGTTTCCCATTGAGGTTCACGGCGCCATCAGCTCGATGAACAGGCTTTGTGTGAAATATAACAGAGTCTAGAACTGCTTTTAGTGTCCTTGTGGCCTAGCCGGTAAGCGTTCCCTAGTCACACCCAGTAGGGCAAGGGTTCGATTCCTTGCTGGTGAGGTCGTTGATTATATATATATATATATATATATATGTGTGTGTGTGTGTGTTCTTTTTCTTATCGTGCTGATGTTATTCTGAGTGTTTTGATGCACAGTTGAGAATGATGGATAGTTTAGAAATTATATTACAGAATCACAAATGTTAACTAACAATAATGACAGTAATTTAGACAAAGTTATCATAAAATCTTTAGAAAACAATAATATACACCGTCTTGGATTTGCTATCACACACACACACACACACACACACACACACTCATCTCTACCCAACAACGTCAGCTAGAGAAGGTACAGAAGAAGGCCTGCAGAATCATGCTCGTGCTCGACACAGACTACTCCGGCTACAACAACGCTCTCTCCACCATGGAAATGCCATCCCCCAGTGACCTCCACCACCACGCACTAGCAGGGTTTGGTAGTGGACTACTGCACCATCCTCCTCATCGCCACCTACTACCACCTGCAGTCCCCCGCCCACCTCGCGCAGTCCGACACTACAACAAAATTCAGCCCATAAGAGCCCGCACTGATAGATATAAGAATAGCACCATCCCATCTATTGTTAAAATAATAAATAGCTCCTGATTTATGTACTGTACAGCCCTGTAAATGTATTGAACGTATATTATTATGTCAAAATCACATGTGAGTTTGTATATTTTCAGCCACCGGCTGCAACTCTATTAATAAACCGTTTATTATTATTATTATTATTATTATTATTATTATTATTATTATTATTATACACAGAGTTTCAGGCCAACTTTAGTCCCAATAAGACTTCTTTAGCTTAACATCAACCAAGACAACTATTACTGACAAAAGTTTACTTGCGTTACAGTACTTCTCGCCAGCAGTTCACACTGAAGCACATGTTGAAACTAAAAGTGGGATCCATACACCCGTTCTGGACAATACACAAGGAGGCAGCGTCACCGTCACTACACACGCGACAGGAGATGAAGACTTTATCCACTTGACCAACTCACTCTATTTATTTTAATTCGAGAAAGTAAACACATATTTTTTTAATACACATCCATTTAAAATCTGGTTACACTTTTACGATGACTATATATTTCATGGACCGGCTGCTAGGGGTAAAATTACCATCAGATGTTGTTTTCCAATTGTGTGTTAATTATGTGCAATATTTCACAGGTAGGAACACTGTCACTGAGTACTTTCACCTGTTGGATAATAAAAGCAGCAATCAAGGTGATTAAAGCTAGATTTCGTTGTCTTTTATTGTGTTTAATATGTTGAATTATTTTTTTTTTAGATTTTGAGAGTGTGTGTGTGTGTGTGTGTGTGTGTCGGCAGCTTCCATGACTGAAATTCAGTATGCAGACGACCTCACCCTCGTGGCTCACACTGAACGCGACCTACAGGAGATCCCGAACACCTACGTAGATGCGTATGCACACTTTGGCCTTAAGGTGAATGTACATAAGACTCACATTCTCTTTTAGTCTGCCCCTGGTTTAGACACACCTGCAACATCCATCCATCTTAACGGTACTACTCTCTCTAATGTTACCCACTTTTAGTATCTCGGCCCCCCACCTTTCCACCAACGCAGACATCGATGAAGAGATTCAACATCAGATCAGATGTGCATCTCAAGCCTTTGGCAGACTCCAAAACGTGTCTTCAGCTGTAGGGAGCTGAAATTATCTACAACGTTGCCCATATATCAAGCAGTGGTCCTCCCCGCCCTGTTATACGGCAGCGAGACATGGGTCACATACGGGAGGCACCTGAAGGCACTTGAAAACTTTCACCAACGTAGTCTACGTTCCATCCTCCGAGTTCGCCGGGAAGACAAGAGAACAAATGCCAGTATTCTCACTGACACCAACTGTAGGAGCGTCGAGGCTACCATTATCCATGAACAACTACGTTGGACTGGCCATGTTACCAGCATGGACGACAGTAGACTGCCAGAGCAGCTACTTTACAGTTACCAAACAATGGTAAACTTAACGCTGGCGAGCAACTGAAAGGCATAAGGATAGTCTTAAGACAAACCTGAAAAAGTGCCAACTCGATCCCCTCACCTGGGAGACGATCACTCCACACCGTAACGCTTGGAGGAGCACCACACGAGAAAGTGTCAATACTTTCGAGTTAGCCCGACTGTATACCGAGGCAGACAAGCGCCAACGCTGGAAAGACGCTGCCGCACCCCCCCCCCCCCCGCACTAAATGTAGACTACCACAGGTGCAACATCTGTGGACGACCCTGCCGTTCCCGTATCGGCCTCTTGAGTCACCCCAGAGCTCACTAACGAAGGTAACATCCTTAATAACTCATATCATTGTATCTTAGCTGGATGATCGTCATACTCGATTACGAGTGACAGCAAAGTAGTGTGCGTGTGTGTGTGTGTGTGTGTGTGCGTGTGTGTGTGTGTGTGCACGTAAGAGAGAGAGAGAGAGAGAGAGAGAGAGAGAGAGAGAGAGAGAGAGAGCATCAACATCTTTGAGTTTCTTTTCCACTTCGATCTTCTCCTCTCCCTCCACTCATCGACCCCTCACTCACTCTCCCTCACCTTCACCTCACTCACCGACCCCTCACTCAACTCTCCCTCACCTTCACCTCACTCATCGACCCCTCACTCACTCTCCCTCACCTTCACCTCACTCATCGACCCCTCACTCAACTCTCCCTCACCTTCACCTCACTCATCGACCCCTCACTCACTCTCCCTCACCTTCACCTCACTCACTCTCCCTCACCTTCGCCTCACTCATCGACCCCTCACTCACTCTCCCTCACCTTCACCTCACTCACCGACCCCTCACTCAACTCTCCCTCACCTTCACCTCACTCATCGACCCCTCACTCACTCTCCCTAACCTTCACCTCACTCATCGACCCCTCACTCACTCTCCCTCACCTTCACTTCACTCATCGACCCCTCACTCACTCTCCCTCACCTTCACCTCACTCATCGACCCCTCACTCACTCTCCCTCACCTTCGCCTCACTCATCGACCCCTCACTCACTCTCCCTCACCTTCACCTCACTCACTCTCCCTCACCTTCGCCTCACTCATCGACCCCTCACTCACTCTCCCTCACCTTCACCTCACTCACTCTCCCTCACCTTCACCTCACTCATCGACCCCTCACTCACTCTCCCTCACCTTCACCTCACTCATCGACCCCTCACTCACTCTCCCTCACCTTCACCTCACTCACCGATCCCTCACTCAACTCTCCCTCACCTTCACCTCACTCATCGACCCCTCACTCACTCTCCCTCACCTTCACCTCACTCACCGACCCCTCACTCACTCTCCCTCACCTTCACCTCACTCATCGACCCCTCATTCACTCTCCCTCACCTTCGCCTCACTCATCGACCCCTCACTCACTCTCCCTCACCTTCACCTCACTCATCGACCCCTCACTCACTCTCCCTCACCTTCACCTCACTCATCGACCCTCACTCACTCTCCCTCACCTTCACCTCACTCATCGACCCCTCACTCACTCTCCCTCACCTTCACCTCACTCATCGACCCCTCACTCACTCTCCCTCACCTTCACCTCACTCACTGACCCCTCACTCACTCTCCCTCACCTTCACCTCACTCATCGACCCCTCACTCACTCTCCCTCACCTTCACCTCACTCACTGACCCCTCACTCACTCTCCCTCACCTTCACCTCACTCATCGACCCCTCACTCACTCTCCTTCACCTTCGCCTCACTCATCGACCCCTCACTCACTCTCCCTCACCTTCACCTCACTCACCGACCCCTCACTCAACTCTCCCTCACCTTCACCTCACTCATCGACCCCTCACTCACTCTCCCTCACCTTCACCTCACTCACCGACCCCTCACTCACTCTCCCTCACCTTCACCTCACTCATCGACCCCTCACTCACTCTCCCTCACCTTCACCTCACTCATCGACCCCTCACTCACTCTCCCTCACCTTCACCTCACTCATCGACCCCTCACTCACTCTCCCTCACCATCACTCCTCACTCACCACCCTCACTCACTCTCGCTCACCTCACCTCACTCATCGACCCTCACTCACTCTCCCTCACCTTCTCCTCACTCATCGACCCCTCACTCACTCTCCCTCACCTTCACCTCACTCATCGACCCCTCACTCACTCTCCCTCACCTTCACCTCACTCATCGACCCCTCACTCACTCTCCCTCACCTTCACCTCCTCACTCACCGACCCCTCACTCACTCTCCCTCACCTTCACCTCACTCATCGACCCCTCACTCACTCTCCCTCACCTTCGCCTCACTCATCGACCCCTCACTCACTCTCCCTCACCTTCACCTCACTCATCGACCCCTCACTCACTCTCCCTCACCTTCACCTCACTCATCGACCCCTCACTCACTCTCCCTCACCTTCACCTCACTCATCGACCCCTCACTCACTCTCCCTCACCTTCACCTCACTCACCGACCCCTCACTCACTCTCCCTCACCTTCACCTCACTCATCGACCCCTCACTCACTCTCCCTCACCTTCACCTCACTCATCGACCCCTCACTCACTCTCCCTCACCTTCACCTCACTCATCGACCCCTCACTCACTCTCCCTCACCTTCACCTCACTCACTGACCCCTCACTCACTCTCCCTCACCTTCACCTCACTCATCGACCCCTCACTCACTCTCCCTCACCTTCACCTCACTCATCGACCCCTCACTCACTCTCCCTCACCTTCACCTCACTCATCGACCTCTCACTCACTCTCCCTCACCTTCACCTCACTCACTCTCCCTCACCTTCACCTCACTCATCGACCCCTCACTCACTCTCCCTCACCTTCACCTCACTCAGCGACCCCTCACTCACTCTCCCTCACCTTCACCTCACTCACCGACCTCTCACTCACTCTCCCTCACCTTCGCCTCACTCATCGACCCCTCACTCACTCTCCCTCACCTTCACCTCACTCATCGACCCCTCACTCACTCTCCCTCACCTTCGCCTCACTCATCGACCCCTCACTCACTCTCCCTCACCTTCACCTTACTCACCGACCCCTCACTCACTCTCCCTCACCTTCACCTCATTCACCGACCCCTCACTCACTCTCCCTCACCTTCACCACACTCACCGACCTCTCACTCACTCTCCCTCACCTTCACCTCACTCATCGACCCCTCACTCACTCTCCCTCACCTTCACCTCACTCATCGACCCCTCACTCACTCTCCCTCACCTTCGCCTCACTCATCGACCCTTCACTCACTCTCCCTCACCTTCACCTCACTCACCGACCCCTCACTCACTCTCCCTCACCTTCACCTCATTCACCGACCCTTCACTCACTCTCCCTCACCGTCACCTCACTCATCGACCTTCCTTCTCCTCTACTCAGCTTCCAAGAATTCTGAATTGCCCTTGAGTCCCCCTCCCTCCATCCCCCACCTACCTCCATCCTCTCTTCTCTATCCCATTTCTCTCTCTCTCTCTCCTTCATTTACCTCACTGTCCTCTCACTTCAGTTTGTCTCCCATCGCCTCTCCCTCTCTCCTTATCTCTACTTCCTTCTTCTTCCTTGCCTCAGGGTCTCTCTCCTCTCACTCTTCATCTCTCTCCTCTCACTCCCTTTACTCTCTCTCCCTCCATTCATCACTCATTCTGTATCCCTTCATCTGGCTTTCATTCTTACTCCCCTCACACCTCTTATTCCTTATCTCTTTCCCTCTCTCTCCCTCTCCCTCTCCCGTCACTATGAAATATAATAATGATGATAAAATGGTTAGGTTAGGTTAGGTTAGGTTAGGTTAAATAAGGTTAGTTAATATTATGTTATGTTACTTAAATTTCAAATAAAAGAGAGAGAGAGAGAGAGAGAGAGAGAGAGAGAGAGAGAGAGAGAGAGAGAGAGAGAGAGAGTAATCAAACAGAAAAAGGACAATAAAAATAGGAAAATACTTCGTGCAACACAACACAAATTCTATGATATTATCCTGTCGTGTTTACCTTACTACTCCTATAACTTGTATGAATAAGGTAGACATTTATCCAATAATTTTTTTAATAATTTAATGGATTTGTCTTTCATATGCCATTTACAGATTATTTCTATCATACGTACATACAAAGTTATTAAGGTTTAAAAATGGACACACGGTCTTTAGAAACACTCACTCACGCACAGATCACTTACAATACCCTCACTCCTCGACGGCGACAGAGGGTAACATTATCATATATATTTGGTTATGAATTAATTAATGCTATATTTTTTATGCCGATTCATTTGGTCAGGAATATTATTACTACGTTAAAAAGAGAAATAAATAGGGTGAATTTTTGTCATGAATCGGTTGGTTGATCTGAAGATTAACCGACCAAAATCAATCTTAGTTTAGGTTAGGTTAAGTTAGTGTAAGGGTGGTTAATGTTTAGGTAAAATAAGCTAGGTTAGTGTAAGGGTGGTTAATGTTTAGGTGAAATAAGCTAGGTTAGTGTAAGGGTAGTTAATGTTTAGGTAAATTAAGCTGGGTTAGAGTTAGGGTGGTTAATGTTAAGGTGAAATAAGCTGGGTTAGCGTTAGGGTGGTTAATGTTAAGGTGAAATAAGCTGGGGTGTCTAAACTTGAGTTATTCAGTTCAGAGAAGAAAACTTTTTTTAGTAATATAAATTAATAAGAGTGAATGTATGTAATGTGTGGAATGTTTTCTCTTAAATGTGGAAATAAAGACACATTTCAGGGGTTCACTTTCAGTATACTTTTATTAACTTAGTAACAGCATATAATGTCTGCATTATAGTCGCTTAAATGAGGAAATAAAACTTTATATTATGTTATTTGACTTTTAACGAGCATGCCGATTTTAATTAAGGTAAATGAGAATAAAGAATAAAGAGTATATTTAAGGTTTGGAGGTGAATTTCAAGGGCATGACAAGAGTTCGTGGGAACACTTCAACATTAGTCTCACTTCGTTTCACCTTTATTCACGTAACCATAATCTAACAAAGTCTAGACTAACCTAACGCGAACCTAACCTAACCTAACCTAATACAACGTAACGTAACCCAAACTATTCTCAACCAAATATAACCTAACCCATTCTAATCAAAACTAATCTAATCTAATGTAAAACTAGGCTAAACTAAGCTAACCTAAATTAGCCTAACCCGACCAAGTAGTATTAGTGTTAAACCCTCAGGTGAAATAAACTGGGAAGGGGGGGGGGGGGGGACCGTCATGGGCTCCTAAGTACTCCTTGTATATATTTTGTTTCGTTGTAAAGAAAACAAAACCAAAATTTCTCTGTGTCTTCGTTGTGGTAAAGTATCCGAGGTAAGATATTATTGTTTCATATTATTATTATTATTTTTCATTCGTTAAATATTTGTTAAGAAAACTTTTGTATTGATATTAAACATTTTTATCTTATTATTGTTTCTTGGGTGTTGGAGACGTTAGTGTTTTGTACAATGTAAAGAATAATATTTAGGATTGATACAACTACAGTATAATATATATCTATTCAATGGATGTCAATATTGTCAAGAGCTATTAGTTGATAACACACACACACACACACACACACACACACACACACACACACACCTGACACTCATCAACCACTTAGTGTCACGCTGACCCAGCCTATAGCCAGGTGATGCACGGCTCCCCTCAACCCCCTCCCTTCCTCACCTGCCTCCTATTTTCTCTTCCTTTCTCCCTTTCTACCTTCCTTGCCTCCATTTTTACCCGTTACTTTCTTTCCCTGCGTCTCTTCTTTCCGTTCTCTCTTCCTCTCTATCTCCCTCTCTGCCTGCCTCCATCCTTCCGACCCCGACACCCTTCCTTTACCCCAGCCTCCCCCCCCCCCTTCTTCCTTTCACTCCAGCTTCCTTCCTTCCTTCTCTCTTCCCTCTCTTTACCTCCCAACTTTGTCTCCTGCCACTTCTCTCCTTCCCTCCCTTCCTCCTCCACACACTGTATCGAGCTGTCTGGTGTTGTCAGACTATGTGACGGTGACCAAGTGATGTAATGCGTTAATTTGTAGCTCCATTTTTCCTACGTTGTGTTAGTTCTTTGAGAGAGAGAGAGAGAGAGAGAGAGAGAGAGAGAGAGAGAGAGAGAGAGAGAGAGAGAGACGTGTGTGAGGACTCGGTTTTTCTTCCCGTGGAGATAGATAGATAGATAGATAGATAGATACTTAGATAGATAGAACCATATCTACTTCTTCTATCCCCCCCCCCCCCAGAACAACACATGAAAAAGCTCAATTAATCACTATCTGTGTCGGGGGGTGGGGGGGGGGTGGGGGGTGGGGGTGGGGGGTGGGGGTGGGGGTGGGGGATGATCCTCGTCTACGTAGTATTAAGTCTAGCTTTTTCCCCGAGTCGTAATAAATGAGGCTGAGGTAAGGATCAACATCACACCCAGAGAGGATTAGTCTAACCTTTCTCCCTCCTCCCCCTCTCCCTCCTTCCCCTCTCCCTCTCCCTCCTCTCTTCCTCTCCCTCCTCTCTTCCTCTCCCCCTCTCCCTCCTCTCTTCTCCTACTCCCTCGGCCGACAGCTACGCCGCCATAATTAATAGTCAGTGGTTGGCTGATCGTAGTCGGTGAATCTTTATAAGGTTCAGTTTGTCGGTAGGAGGCTTCTTACTTCTGTTTGTTGGTCGGGTTCCTTTAGTCGGTTTTGTTTTTGTCAGTCGGTTGTGTCCAGTCTGTCAGGGGCCTAGTTTTGTAAGTCGGTAAGGTTCCATGAGTTAACTGTATTCCGTGAGTCTACTGCATTCCGTGAGTCGATTACATTCTGAGAGTCGATTACATTCTGTGAGTCAACTGCATTCCGTGAGTTGACTGCATTCAGTGAGTCAACTGCATTCCGTGAGTCGATTACATTCTGAGAGTCGATTACATTCTGTGAGTCAACTGCATTCCGTGAGTTGACTGCATTCCGTGAGTCAACTGCATTCCGTGAGTCAACTGCATTCCGTGAGTCTGAACCATTTAACTTGCCAGCCAGAGCTCAGATCAACCTTGTATTACTCTGCTAACTGGAAATCCTTTAGACGCTCCATATATAAAGATCATTTCCATTTAATTAACTACTAAAGCCACCAAAAAAAAAAATTAATATTAAAACCAAAACAAAATCCTTTCTAGTAACATAAAGTGACACACACAACCTTAGGTCCACAGAAGATGTCGAAAATGGCCTTCGTTATAATTTTTGGAGGTACATTAATATTTGGCACACTTGTTATATGATCATAACAAAGGAAGAGTAAAGTGAACTCCCTCAGTCATAGGTTCACAGCAAGTGTTGATATTATTCCCTGTAGGAAGGAGATCAAAGAAGCGTCGTCAAGATGTGGAAATGTGGTTGTGTTGTAGTGAGAGTGGCGGCACTTGGAGGTTGTGGAGGGCTTTTATCTTGATCGTCCTCCCTTAATGAAACACAGAGGGAGTGAGAGAGACAGAGACACTAAGGCCATTATTAGATGATGTTACTTAGATATGGTGCTGACGGTTGGACTAATGTGGTGACTTTATTATTGTGCTATAGTGGCTGTATAGTGAGTTAACTTCAATATGGTGCCTTAGTTATTGTGCTATAGTGACCGGTGTGTGTAAAGTGAGTTAATTTCCATTTGATGCCTTAGTTATTGTGCTATAGTGACTGTTG
Organism: Homarus gammarus; assembly: GCA_958450375.1. NCBI lineage: Eukaryota > Metazoa > Arthropoda > Malacostraca > Decapoda > Nephropidae > Homarus > Homarus gammarus. Next base: position 4,916,966 of record CAUDMG010002538.1, read on the forward strand.
TGTATAGTGAGTTAACTTGCATATGGTGCCTTAGTTATTGTGCTATAGTGACTGTTGTGTATAGTGAGTTAACTTCTATATGGTGCCTTAGTTATTGTGCTATAGTGACCGGTGTGTATAGTGAGTTAATTTCCATTTGGTGCCTTAGTTATTGTGCTACTGCTATAGTGACTTGTGTATAGTGAGTTAACTTCCATATGGTGCCTTAGTTATTGTGCTATAGTGACTGTTGTGTATAGTGATTTAAGTTCTATTTAGTGCCATAGTTATTGTATACAAACAATGCAGGTATACAAACAATGGTGAACAGTAGGCGGGTCTAAGCCAGGTGCGCCTCAGGTAACAGGGAGGAGGGAGGGGGGAGGGGGGCTCTCTCCCCTCTTCCCCTATTTTTTACCAAGTCTTTTAAGTAATTAAATTGAGAAAGAAAAATTGAACTACTGAATTATAAATCACTTTCTCCAAAAAGAAATTGTAATTAGAGACTTATTAAATGTCTTACTTTTAAGAGAATGTCTGACTATTGAATTATATGCTGGGTCCCTGGACGACAATGTTCAGGTCTCACACACAAAATTAACATCGGACAACACACTGACCTACTCTGACCCCGTTTCTTAGCTCTAAAGTAGACACCAGACACTTGGCTGGTACTAGAGAGGAGCACCAACAGAATATAATGACTATTTTTCCTAGAGAAGTTTTGTTGCTATAATTTCTCAATATTATTCTTTTTTTGTTAAGGGATTGTACAGTACTTAAAAACTCGCGCCAAGAACAAAAAGGTTAAGCAATGAGTAAACTTTCCCGGGGGGACGGGGGAGGGTGTTAGTCCATGGGGGATACAACTGTGGGAAGGGAGTAAATTAAATCTACCAGGAGGAGTAGAACTGTGGAGAAGACACCAAAATTTCGGAGATTATAACAAAAGTGTTTTAAGTTATTCTTATTCTTTAAGTTTTGCAAATGAATGTTGAAAGAGAGATATTAAAACGAAAACAAACAAAATTATGATCGCCTGTTAATGTTTTTTTTCTGAATGTTTTTAAATCGACACCATCACACATGTAAACGGTGGTCTACAGAGAAACGATTCTGACACTTGAAACCACGTGTGAAAAAAAGGATTCTGTCACCGGAAGAGAGAGAGAGAGAGAGAGAGAGAGAGAGAGAGAGAGAGAGAGAGAGAGAGAGAGGAAGAAGGGTGTCATGTGTAGTAGGTAGCGGAGGTGTCTCTTGCCTGTCTAGGTGATGAAGGAGGTGTATGTTTCCTGTCTAGGTGATGAAGGAGGTGTATGTTGCCAGTCTAGGTGATGAAGGAGGTGTATGTTGCCTGTCTAGGTGATGAAGGAGGTGTCTCTTGCCTGTCTAGGTGATGAAGGAGGTGTATGTTGCCTGTCTAGGTGATGAAGGAGGTGTATGTATCCTGTCTAGGTGATGAAGGAGGTGTATGTTGCCTGTCTAGGTGATGAAGGAGGTGTATGTTGCCTGTCTAGGTGATGAAGGAGGTGTATGTTTCCTGTCTAGGTGATGAAGGAGGTGTATGTTTCCTGTCTAGGTGATGAAGGAGGTGTATGTTGCCTGTCTAGGTGATGAAGGAGGTGTATGTTTCCTGTCTAGGTGATGAAGGAGGTGTATGTTTCCTGTCTAGGTGATGAAGGAGGTGTATGTTGCCAGTCTAGGTGATGAAGGAGGTGTATGTTTCCTGTCTAGGTGATGAAGGAGGTGTATGTTTCCTGTCTAGGTGATGAAGGAGGTGTATGTTTCCTGTCTAGGTGATGAAGGAGGTGTATGTTGCCAGTCTAGGTGATGAAGGAGGTGTATGTTTCCTGTCTAGGTGATGAAGGAGGTGTATGTTGCCTGTCTAGGTGATGAAGGAGGTGTATGTTGCCTGTCTAGGTGATGAAGGAGGTGTATGTTGCCTGTCTAGGTGATGAAGGAGGTGTATGTTTCCTGTCTAGGTGATGAAGGAGGTGTATGTTGCCAGTCTAGGTGATGAAGGAGGTGTATGTTTCCTGTCTAGGTGATGAAGGAGGTGTATGTTGCCTGTCTAGGTGATGAAGGAGGTGTATGTTTCCTGTCTAGGTGACGAAGGAGGTGTATGTTTCCTGTCTAGGTGATGAAGGAGGTGTATGTTTCCTGTCTAGGTGATGAAGGAGGTGTATGTTGCCAGTCTAGCTGATGGAGTTTATTTGTAATATTAATATTAATGATTAACGGGTCAGTGAAAAAGTTCTGCACTAAAATTAAATAATGGACAAAAATGTGTTATTACATCCATTAACACTGGGAGTAGGTCGTTTAATAAAAGCCAAAAAAAGTGGAAAAGGAACATGATGTGAACGTACAAATTAATGTTTACAGTGGATGGCAGGGGCTGGTCTCTTGCCCTTCTGTGTGAAGTCACGTAGGACACGTGTGCTGAGGTGTAGAACAGCAAACATGTAGATGGTGCAATGAGGGACCTCACATGGTGCAGTAACTCCCTCACAGATGATGTTATGAGGGACCTCACATGATGCTGTAGTAACACTTTCACTTCGTGGCATCATAAAGTCATGGGGCCACAGAGTGGTCTGGTGTCACAGGGCCTCACTGACGGTCCAAGGACTCCTATCGTGGACGCATTAGCACATCGCCGCTTATTGTTGGGTCTCATAGGTAAGTTATATTTGGTACCTGGGACCTCACTGATTACGATTCTCATTTGTTACCGTTTAACATATATTTCACTGGTATTAATCACTGTTCATCGCTGATTCAACTCCTTTCCGAAAATTCTAACTACTGGTTGGAACTTGCTAACATTCCAGCGGAGAGGAGGGGGTTGAGGGGGGGGGGTGATGGGGGGGGAAGCTAACAGGCAGTTCGTGGGGTGCCGAATAGGTCTTGACCCTCTGGTGGTCAGGACACAGGTCTGTGTCTATGTGATGGAGGGTATCTATTTTGTCTACCTTGGTGATTTAGGAGTAATGTGAGTTATCAAAGTTCTCCAGCATCTACTGCAACGCGCACTGAAATGTCCCACACCTTAATATACGACATCATAACATCCTACAAGGGGACTCATTCATCTTAACATCGCAACATCCTCCTCAGAGTAATCGATGTTTGTTTACTGTACTGTAACACGGAGGTACTGCACCTTCATGCTACATACACCAGGAATTATTGGACCCACACTCATAGAAACGCACACCCAGAAACACACACACACACACAACCACACGCAAGGCATAGATAAATAAATATGTAAAATAAATAAATAAATAAATAAATAAATAAATAGATAAATAAATAAATAAATAAATACATATATATATTATGTATATATATATATATATATATATATATATATATATATATATATATATATATATATTATATATATATATATGTATATATATATATGCTGATACCACCGAAGAAAAACACGAAGTTCCAAGCGCTTCGTGTAATTCACTCTCAGGGTGATTACACGAAGCGCTGGGAATCGTTTTCTTTTCCTGGTGGTTATCAGCATATACTAGATCACGCGCACTACAGTGATTACTTGCATATATATATATATATATATATATATATATATATATATATATATATATATATATATATATATATATATATATATAAGTTAATAAGAACAATAGAGAGAAAGAGACTTAAGACAAGAACAAAGGCTATTTAGAACGCGACTGAAATACTCCATTAGAAATGAAGTGAGGAAATAATGCATAAAGTTGGGTTTTCATAAAATAGTTTTCATATTATTTTAATTTAAAAAAAAAATCTTTGACTGTGAAATAAATAACACCAGAACCTCAAACTCTTAATCTAAGTTTTTTTCTTTAACGTGCGTGTGTGTGTGTGTGTGTGTGTGTGTGTGTGTGTGTGTATGTGTGATTCTTGGCAATGATCATCTCAAGCCAAACGGAGAAGTAAAATTCCAATTCCAATTAAACAAAATAAAAACACGTATTAATTGGTATACAACATTAACTATCTTCAAGTCTCAGTGTACAATGGTAACTATGGAAATAAATAAAATCTAAATAATATAATAATTTGTATATAATTTTTTCTTTCGTCTTGTGTGGTATAAAAAATAATGGTATATAGTTAGGGAATATATCCACTTACAAACACAAACGACGAACGACAATGAAATATACTCCGGATATGTATCAACACACACGATCAAAATATATGAACAGATTATCTACACAAAATGCATTAAATTCATGGAACATTTATACAATTGTGGGAAAATATATATATGTATATATGTGTGTGTGTATATAGTATGTGTGCATATATCACTACAGCTGTCAGATAGGTGTTCCAATTTCAATGATGGAAAGAGTAATTTGATGATTGTAGTGAATAGAATGGAAGTGATGATGCATTGGATGGGATGTACAGGTAATGTGTTGATGGTTGGGTATATGAACAGGTATTTCTCTCCCTCTCTCTCCCTCAAGCTTTTTCCTTCTATACAGCAGACGAGACTATAGAGGGAATGTTTACGTGATGATGATGAGTAAACAGTAGGAGTGAAGTGTAAAGTGTAAGTGAGTCTTGATCTATGTCACAAAAACATAAAAACAAACTCTTTCTGTCCTTCCCCAAACAAACAAACACACTTTTGTCTGCTTCCTCCCTGGTAATACCTCCCATAGTACCCCCCCCCCCCTCCCTCTATCCTTCCCTCCCTCCCTCCTTCCTTCCCACATTGCACACTTCCCTCTCTCTCTTCGCCACTGTACACCTCCCTCTCTCTCTCCTACACTGCAGATGAAGGGGTGGGGAAGGAGTGGAGGTGAAGGGGTGGAGGTGGAGGGGTGGGGAAGGGGTGGAGGTGGAGGGGTGGGAAAGGTAAGTGGTTCCTGGCTTCTTGCGTACCCCTTACGGATATCACCATTCCCCACCTCCCAATATCACACACACACACACACACACACACACACACCTTCCCAGTTTCACTCTTGCATTTGTTGCAATGAACTTAACAATAAACATTTTAACATACACAATTCATTATAGACGTCCCCTGTCGGCACATTACCATCAATAACTTACTGAATACAAAACTCATTATATTTTGCCTCATATATCGTGGGTTTTTTCTGTCACTCACACAACCCATTACTCATAACCCTGACTATTCACATCATCTGACTCATTTACTCATGACTGACTCATCCACAGACAACTACATACTCTTAACTAACCCACGAAACAATTTAATCACACACACAACTACTACTACAGTACTTTGCTGTCACTCGGAATCGAGTATGACGGTCATCCAGCTAGGATACAATGATATGAGTTATTAGGGATGTCACCTAGGTTGGTGAGTTTTGAGGTGACTAAAGAGACTGATACGGGACCCGCAGTGTCGTTCACATTCGTTGCACATGTGGAGGGCTCCATTTACTGCGGGAGGGACGGTGGCAACGTCTTTCTGGCGTTGGCGCTTGTCTGCCTCGGCTTGCAGTAGGGCTAACTCGAAAGTATCGACACCTTCTTGTGTGGTGCTCCTCCAAGCGTTACGATGTGGAGTAATCGACTCCCAGGTGAGGGGGTCGATTTGGCAATTTTTCAGTTTTGTCTAAAGGCTATCTTTATACCCTTCCAATGTCCGCTGGCGCTACGTTTACTATTCGTTAGGTGACTGTAAAGTAGCTGCTTTGGCCGTCTACTGTCATCCATGCGGGTAACATGGCCAGTCCAAGGTAGTTGTTCATGGATAATGGTAGCCTCGATGCTCCTACAGTTGGTGCCAGAAAGAATACTGGCATTTGTTCTCTTGTCTTCCCAGCGAACTCGGAGAATGGAACGTAGACTACGTTGGTGAAAATTTTCAAGTGCCTTGAGGTGCCTCCTGTATGTGACCCATGTCTCACTGCCGTAAAGCAGAGTGGGGAGGACCATTGCTCGATATACGTGCAGCTTTGTAGATAATTTGAGCTCCTTACAGCTGAAGACACGATTTCGGAGTTTGCCAAAGGCTTGAGATGCACATCTGATCCGATGCTGAATCTCTTCATCAATGTCTGCGGTGGTGGACAGGTGGGAGCCGAGATACCGAAAGTGGGCAACATTAGAGAGGGTAGTACCGTTAAGCTGGATGGAAGGCGGAGGTGTGTCTGAACCAGGGGCAGGTTGAAAGAGAATCTGAGCCTTACGTACATTCACCCCAAGGCCGAAGTGTGCATACTCGTCTGCGTAGGTGTTCAGGATCTCCTGTAGGTCGTGTTCAATGTGACCAACAAGGGTGATGTCGTCTGCATACTGAAGCTCAGTAATGGAAGCTGCCGATACCTTTGTTCTTGCCTGGAGTCGTTTTATGCTGAAAAGACCCCCCTTCACCCGGTACTCGATGTTCACTCCGCTGGCCAAATTGGCACTGGCACGAGTAAGGAGTTGTTGTCAGTACATACCCTTGTTTAACCCCTATTTGGATGGGGAAGAACTCTGACTGGGTGCCGTTGTGCATGACATTGCCGTTCATGCCATCGTGGAGTTGCCACACAATGGCGATGAATTTTGGTGGGCAGCCAAAACGGCTGAGGGGCCACCAGAGGCCTTCCCTGTTGACCGAGTCGAAGGCCTTGGTTAGGTCGATGAAAGCCATGTACAGGTCACGACGCTGTTCTCTGCACGTTTCCTGTATCTGGCGAGCAGCAAAGATCACGTCAGTGGTGCCACTTGATGGTCTAAAACCATATTGAGATTCTGGGAGGAAATTTTCCGCCTCAGGAAGAAGTCTGTTTAGGAGGACTCGGGCGATAGTCTTGCCAGCTACGGAGAGCAGCGAGATCCCACAGTAGTTGCCACAGTCTGACCGGTCTCCTTTGTTCTTATAAATATTGACAATGGAGGCATCTTTAAGAGCTTGGGGGATTTCCTCCTTTTCCCATATATTCTCCAGGAGAGAGTGGAGACGGCTGGTAAGCAGAGGTCCGCCTGCTTTGAACACCTCGGCTGGGATTCCATCAGGCCCTGAGGCTTTGTTATTTTTCATCTGTTTGATGGCAGTAGCTACCTCACATCCAGGGATGGAGGATAGCTGAGGTGGGTCAGTTCTAGATGCTGAGGGGCCTGCTGGGTAGTCAGGACATCCACATGTGTTTCGGTTGAGCAATGAATGGTAACGCTCTTTCCAGTGCTGAAGGAGGCCTTCAACGTCTTTAATTATGAGGTTACCGTCGGACGAGTGGAGGGGGACTGCACCACGAGTGACTGGCCCATAAAATGTTTTATTAAAAATTAAAAATTTGCGCATCTTGTGCTGATCTGCAAGTTTTTGTGCTTCACATGCTTTAAATTTAAGCCAGTCATTCTTTAGATTGCGAAGTTCTCGCTGGGCTGCCGTTTTCTTCTTGCGCTTTCTTCACGTCGCCGTTTTGGGGCGACGTGAAGTGAGAACTTGGATCTGACAAGTCGATGATCAGTGTCACAGTGGTCTGAGCCACGCTTGGCACGGGTGATGAGTACATCTCGGCGATCTCTTTCTCTGACAATGATGTAGTCAATGAGATGCCAGTGTTTGGATCGTGGGTGTTGCCATGAAACCTTTAACTTGTCGGCCTGCCTAAACAAGGTATTGGTGATAGTGAGGTTGTGTGCAGCACACTTCTGAGGAGGAGTCGGCCGTTGGGATTACACTTGCCTAGTCCATTTCTCCCTATGGCTCCCTGCCAAATGTTAGCTTCTCTGCCAACTCTGGCATTGAAGTCGCCAAGGAGAAAAACCTTGTCGAGGTCGGCATAAAAGGCCCTTTGATGTCATCCTCTGCATCCAGTGTTGGGGCGTATGCACTGATGAAGAAGGCATGATGTGAGTGATTCAGTGGGACTCGAAGCGTTATGAGGCGCTCGTTGATCCCAATAGGTATTTCAGTTAGTCTGTGTAGGATGCGATTTCTCTTTGCAGCAGGCTTACCCTTCGAGAAGAAGGTGTAGCCAGACCCCTGTTCTGTGAATTAGCCCTACCTCTGGGAGCCGGGACTCACTGATGGCTGCTATGTCGATGTTATACCTAGCCAGCTCTTTTGCCACAAGGGCAGTCCTTCTTTCAGGACGCTCATTTGTGCCAGTATCCAGAAGGGTCCTGACATTTCATGCAGCGACCATAAGAGGTTGTAGTGTTTGTTTTAGTTTGGATCTATGATTCTGGTTGTGTTTTCGACCTCATAAGGATGACCTTACTGGGTGCGGTTGCACAGTCAGGTTGGGTTTTTAGGCAGGCTATGTTTAGGGCACCCTTTCTAGCCCCCTTCCCATGTGGGGTGAGCAGAGTGACTCCCCGAAAGGGCTGCTCAGATGCACAGACAGGACTGGACTGCACTGCTGCCTAGATCCCAGTGCATAAAAGACTAGCTTATCTGTGCCGCCCATGTGCAGAGTTGTGACTAGAGACACCCGGCAGTCATCTCTGCTTGTCCTCATCGCCACTCGTCTGTCGCCATAGGACTTTTGGGGGTATAGGTGGTTTTGAGGATGATGAGAGTTATGATGAGCTGGGTGATGGCTGCGCGTGAGTTGATTTATGTGGTGAGGCAGGAGCGCAGGCTGCAACCACACGTCATGGCTCTCCCTTTTCCTGATCCAGTGGTGCAAATGCTGCAACGACTGGGGAGAGGGGGAGTTGCAATGGACTGCCGATAGCTTAGTTTGTTGGGTTTCGCTTTAGTAGCCTATCCATTAGGCATTGCCTTTGTCCGCCGGTGTAGTCGCTGGGTTTCCATGGTGGTCACCTCTGCCGCCTACATCGTCGTTGGGGTCTTTTGGAGCTCTGTAAGCATGTCTGCCTCATGCGGGGCTCCACACACACACACACACACACACACACACACACACACACACACCTATATTTAGTTTTATCATACTCACACTCATTATTATTATTATTATTATTATTATTATTATTATTATTATTATTATTATTATTATTATTAGTATTATTATTATTATTATTATTACTACTACACATTTCACTCTCATCTTCAAATTATAGTCAGTTTCGAGTCTCAACACCAAGGTATCATTTTATAATATTTACACTACAAAACCCCTCCAATCAACACGACAAGAGAGTACAGGTGTTGACTGGTGGGTGTCTGGCGCAGATACTCCATCCTGACGAGGCTGCAGGTGTTCATGGTGTTTTACATATCATCTGTAAAACACCGACAGGAAGGAAAAGGTAACTCGGTAAAGCCGAGGGTGACACAGAGAACAGGTTTCAAATTGGCGTTATATAAAATTTCTCTACCCCGTCGGGAACGTACAGGTAAAAATTTAGGATTACCTGAAGATCAACTACCCTAACGCTAACCTAAGCTAACCTAAACTAACTCCCCTAGGTGGCGTTACTTTGATCTTCAGGTGATTCGAATTTGTTAATCTAAAGACACTTATTTTGAGGACAATTAACTAGGAATTAAATATACTAATCAAGAAATTATAAATATTATTTTTCTTTACAATTAATTTAGTTTATAACCTATTTCGCTCGACAGAATAAATAAGTTCATAAAAAAATAAAAACTTTGACACATTAAATTAATAGCCTAGACAAAATCATTAAGTCGTTTATTTAAAAAAATGCCAACATTAATTTAGAGACATTTTAATGAACAGGAATTTATGGGAAGTAAATTTATTGGGAGTAAAGTGGCCAGAGAGATAATTTAGGACTGATGATGACTGGTGAAGCGGGAAGAGGTACAGGTAATATTGGTCATTAATATATGAGGCTTCTTCTATTATCCCGGCCAGGTGTAGGTCGCCGCCTCAACACTACCCGCTGACCACTAACTGTTGACCACTACCCGCTGACCACTAACTGTTGACTACTAACTGCTGACCTCTAACTGCTGACTGCTAACTGCTACTGCTGACCACTAACTTCTGACCACTAACTGCTGACTACTAGCTGCTGAGAGAGAGGGAAGAGGGTGGAAAAGGGTTGACGAGAGGAGAAGGAATGAGGGAGAGTAAGAGTAGGAAGGAGAGAAGAAAGAAGATGCGAGGGGAAGAGAGAGAGAGAGAGAGAGAGAGAGAGAGAGAGAGAGAGAGAGAGAGAGAGAGAGAGAGAGAGAGATAACTATGGAGTGATAGCGTTAAAAAAAGAAAGGAAGAAGGAAGAAGAGAGGATAAATGACGGGACAAAAGAGAAGGGATAACAGAGTCTCAAGAGAGTTGGAAAGGAGTCTATTTCCCCTTCAAGGTACTCCTCCAACCCCCTCAAGGTACCCCCCCCCCTCCCAAGTATTCCACCAGCATGGGCTTATGAGTCCCGCCGGGAGTCGTCTTCAGCCCTCCTGAGTTAATGAATGGTGGAGAAGGAGGAGGAGGAGGAAGAAAAGGAGGAGGAGAAGGAGGGAGGGGAGGAGTTGGAGGAAGAAGAAAAGAAGAAGGTTGAGGAGGAGGAGTTGGAAGAGGAAGGAGAAGGAGGAAAAGGAAGAAGGGAAGAAGGAGAAGAGGAAGGAGGAGAAGTTGAAGGAGGAAGAAAAACAGAAAGAGCAGGAATAGTAGTAGTAGTAGGAGGAGGAAGAGGAGGAGGAGGAGGAGGAAGAGAAGGAGGAAGAGGAAGACGGAAGAAGGAAAAGGAGAAGGAGGAGAAGTTGAAGGAGGAAGAAAAGGAGGAAAAAGAAGAAGGGGAGAAGGATGAGGAGGAGGAACAAGAGAAGGAGGACTAACAACAGATCACAACCCCACAGCATATCACAACCCCACAACAGATCACAACCCACCAACAGATCACAACCCCACAACAGATCACAACCCCACAACAGATCACAACCCCACAACAGATCACAACCCCACAACAGATCACAACCCACAACAGATCACAACCCCACAACAGATCACAACCCCACAACACAACCCACAACAGATTACAATCCCACAACAGATCACAACCCCACAACAGATCACAACCCCACAACAGATCACAACCCCACAACAGATCACAACCCCACAACAGATCACAACCCACCAGCAGGGGTCATAACCTCCCCCCACACCTCGTCTGCCACACTCAATATCGTTCTGGGGATCATCCTCGGGGAAGTACCGGGAATAATTAGCAAACATTATTGACTTAGACTGAATTTGTCGAGTCACTTGTGGGACCTCGCTCTCTCCCTCCCCTCCCTCTCACTCCCTTCACCCTCTCCCCCCCTCTCTTTCCCTCTCACTTCCTTCACCCTCTCCCTCCCTCCTCTCACTCCCATCACTCCCCCTTTCCTACCCAGCCTCCCACCCGTCCCATCCTCGTTCTCTCTCTCCCTTTCCTTCCTTCCTTCCTCCCATCCCATCCTCATTCTATCCCTCCCCTTCCTTCCTTCCTTCATTTCCTTCCCTTCCCCTTCCTTCCTTCCTTCCTTGTTCCCTCTTTCCCTTCTTTACTTTTCTTCCCTTCCTCGTTCTCTTGCTCCTCTCCCTCCTTTCCACCTTCCTCTCTTTCCCTCCCCTTTCTTTCCCGCGGGAATAGACAGAGAGAGAGAAAGAGAGAGAGAGAGAGAGAGAGAGAGAGAGAGAGAGAGGGGGGGGGGGGAATGAGGGACAAGTTAAGTGAAGGAGATATAACATGGACAAGAGGTAAGAGGCTGATGGGAGGATTATGGCCCTAAGGCGGACTATGGAGGGCTTAAGGGAAGTGGTGGAACAAGGAGAGAATGAAGGAAGGTGGAGAAAATGGATGGTGGATGAGGGAGTAGAGGAGGATGGAAGGACTAGGAGGGAGTGGAGGTGGAGGGTGTAGTGAGAAGTGTGGAGGGAGTAGAGGGAATGAAGGAAGGTGGATGGAGTGGAGGAGAGCGGAGGGCGATTGAGGGAGTGGAAAAGGGTGGACGGAGTGGAGGGAGTGGAGGAAGGTGAAGAGGGTGGAGGAGGATGGAGGGAGTGGAGAAAGGTGGATAATTCAAACACGCACAGAAATATAACGAAACACAAACCGGAAGTGATTCATAACACTGTCTTCGGCAGAGCAGAGCATATATACTGTAAACACGTATTGTCCTATTAAATAACACTTAAACCAATTAATGCATTTTTCGTCATTATCCAAGAATATGTATGTAATAATAATAATAATAATACTAATAATAATAACAATAATAATAATAATAATAATAATAATAATAATAATAATAATAATAATAATAATAATAATAATAATAATAATAATAATAATAATAATAATTAACGGTTTATTGAAAGAGCTTGGCAGCCAGAAGGCTGAAAATATACAGTTACATAATTGAGGAATGGGTTTCGATTTACAAATAATATACAAGTAACATAAGTGATACAAATAAGATATATAATAACTAGATGGGGAAAAGCTCAAACTACAGGGCATTTCAACATAGTGACAGTGCAAGTAGTAGTATTTACTGGGAGTGAATACACTGGTTTATTACATGTTATTGATAAATTTTACAATGGTTGGGACTGGGCTGTTCTTATAGCGATCAGTTCGTGCACGTATGGGCTGGATGCGGTTGTGGTGTCGAACAGCAATTCTCGGGCTAGGGATCTCAGGTGGTAGTAGGAGCCGGTGTCGAGGATGGTGTAGAAGCTTCTTCCCAAATTTGCAGATGAGGTCGTGGTGATGGTCAGTGAGAGTCGAAAGGGTCAGTGTGTTGAGCGCTTCTTGATATGTGGAGTAGGAAGGGGAGAGAATAATCTTGCATGCCCTCTTTTGCACTTTTTCTAGGTGTTTACGTTGTGTGACATTTAGGGAGGAAGACCAGGTGGGGGAGGCATAGGTGAGCTTGGAAAGTATGAATGTTGAGTAAACACTGAGGAGCTCGCAGGAACTCCGAGGGACTTGAGTCAGCGGAGGAGGTGGAGACAGAAACTGGAGGATTTGACAACTGCACTGACGTGTGGTTTCCAATTTAGTTTGTTGTCTATGGTGACGCAGAGGAGCTTAGTGGAATCTACAACCTGGAGTGTATTGGGACCTAAATTAATGGAAGGGGGCGGGACGACGTCGGAAGAGAGGTTGATGTGTATAACCATGGTCTTGGTATGGTTGATGGTGACGTGGTTGTTGGTGGCCAAGCTTTGGAGATTGTTCAATAAGTCCTGAAGGGCGGTATAGTTGGGAGCAGAATTGTTGACGCTGATCCCAATAGTGGAGTCGTCGACATATTTCCAGCGAGCAGGGGTTTCTCTTAGGGCATCATTGATAAGCATAAGGAAGCAGAGTGGTCCCATCTTGGTGCCTTGGGGGACGCCACAGGTGAGTGACTGAAAGGTGGAGATAGCCCCTCGGAAGCGTACAGCTTGGCGTCGGTCACTGAGGAAGTCTGTAAGCCATGGTATGTATGTATGTATGTATGTATGTATGTATGTATGTATGTATGTATGAATGTATATATGTATGTATGCATGTCATATATTCGGTGACCTGTGGAGTAATAGTCAGCATGCTCACTTCGCAAGCGAGTGGACCCGGGTTCGATCTCCGGATAAGGTGAAACTCTGGTCAAGTTTCTTTACGCCACTTGCCTCCTGGATGTTAATCGATTTGCGGATCGTATTCCGGGGTTGACGAGTTGTCCGGTCTTCTCGGACTATTCCTTAAACAAATTCACGCCTAGGTGGCCCAAGGGCCGGCCATCCTCGATTTCAAGGGGCAACCATTATTATATTATCATGCCATATATTAGTACTTGTGTCGCAGGCATTCATGTAGGTTTGTGTACCTAGTTAAGTGGATTCATAACACATAACACTCGTATGATTTATGGCTCGAGAGAAAATTAAATTACGAAAAAAAAACCTTAGGCACGACACAATAAATCACGAGTAGGAGCAATAAACGCGGCGGAGTTCTGGTGTTTATTTAATTACCAACTGGCAGTGGTCGCTATAACTGATGAAACGCTCGACTCTCCCTGAAAAAGAGGACGTGAATAGCTACTCTAATTACATGTTCTATTTTATATATACATACATATATATATATATATATATATATATATATATATATATATATATATATATATATATATATATATATATATATATATATATATATATATATATTTTTGTGTGTGTGTGTGTGTTGTGTGTTTATAGTATGTATAAAATAAATCATGCATAGTATAGCATATTATAGTGTAAGTCATCCAAAAATAAAAGTAGGAACGCTCCAGCCTATTTCACCTGGAAATTAACCACCTGAGGGTTAGGTTAGGTTAGGTTAGGTTAGGTTAGGTTAGATCACTCTCTCCTTCTCTTTCCCAACCCTTTGCTCACTCTTTTTCTCTCAAGTAATCTTCATCTCTCTAAATTTAAACCTCTCTCTCTCTCTCTCTCTCTCTCTCTCTCTCTCTCTCTCTCTCTCTCTCTCTCTCTCTCTCTCTCTCTCCCTCACTATGCACGTCCCACTTTCCTACAGATGAGAAACGAGAACACCTGTTGAAGATTACCTCTCCACTGGGTCATCAAACTCTAGGTAGAACAACCACACACACACACACACACACACACACACCGAGTAATCTGATCAAAAATGCCGAATGAACCGAAAGTGAATCCCTTCCAATCGAATAAATTAAACGATGAAATAAACACATCTGATCAAATATGGTCTAGAGGGATTTCAATCGCTTATCCCCAGGAAGAATTGACTCTAAAAAATGTGCATCCTTCTGTTATCTTGTAGTTTATGGTTATATACAGGCCGTGATAATAAACACAAAGCGGTAATACATATGGGGTATAATCACTGCTCCTGGGTAATATATTATCTGAAGATTAGACACCTCAGTTTATTTCACATCCCAATGTTAAATAACCTAATCTAACCTAAGGTAACCTAATCTAACCTAACGTAACCTAATCTAACCTAACGTAACCTAACCTAACGTAACCTAACCTAACCAAACGTAACCTAATCCAACACTTTCTTCTCTCCCCTACCTTATCATCTCCTCATTTTGTCCCTCCTCTCTCTCTCTCCTCTCTCTCTCTCTCTCTCTCTCTCTCTCTCTCTCTCTCTCTCTCTCTTACCCCACTCTTCCTGCACTCTTTATCCTTCTCTATATCTTCCTCCTCTCCTCTCTTACCCCACTCCTCCTCCATTCTCTATCCCTCTCTCACTCCTCCACTCTCCCTCCCTCTCTCACTCCTCCACTCTCCTTCCCTCTCTCCCTTCCCTTCCCTCCCCCTGTCTCACTCCTCCACTCACTTTCCCTCTCTCCCTTCCCTTCCCTCCCCCTGTCTCACTCCTCCACTCTCCTTCTCTCTCTCCCTTTCATTCCCTCCCCCTCTCTCCCTCTTCCCATGTCCACCATTAATTCCCCGTCTCTCCACTACTCGCCCTAACTGATTGAATTTTCGTCCTAAAATTCGATACCACGGGGGGGGGGAGCAGGGGGAGGAGGGGGGAAGAGGAAGCAGGGGGAGGGAACAGGGGGGAGCAAGGGGAAGAGGAAGCAGGAGTGGGGAAGAAGCAAGGACATGACAAAGAGAGGTTTTGTCAAACACAGGTCATGGCAAACACGGGTCTTGTCAAACACGGGTCATGGCAAACACAGGTCTTGGCAAACACGGGTCATGGCAAACACAGGTCATGGCAAACACAGGTCTTGGCAAACACAGGTCATGGCAAATACAGGTCATGGCAAACACAGGTCATGGCAAACACAGGTCATGTCAAACACAGGTCATGGCAAACACGGGTCTTGTCAAACACAGGTCATGGCAAACACAGGTCATGGCAAACACAGGTCATGGCAAACACAGGTCTTGTCAAACACAGGTCATGGCAAACACAGGTCATGGCAAACAGGTCATGGCAAACACAGGTCATGTCAAACACAGGTCATGGCAAACACAGGTCATGTCAAACACGGGTCTTGTCAAACACAGGTCATGGCAAACACAGGTCATGTCAAACACAGGTCATGTCAAAAACAGGTAATGTCAAACACAGGTCATGTCAAACACAATGTCATGGCAAACACAGGTCATGTCAAACACAGGTCATGTCAAAAACAGATCATGTCAAACACAGATCAGGTCAAACACAGGTCAAGACAAACAGAGGCCATGGCAAATACACTTGATATAACAAATTGACCTAGTAAATCACTAAACAAAACCATGATTAATTTTTAGCACCAAGACCCACACTTATACACACCAAGATAATCCATATGATAATTAATCTTCACACATTATTAATCCTTGTTGTGTCTTGTTCATCAATATGTATATAATTAAATCCTTCAATAACTACCTAATTTTAATCTTCCCTCTTCTAAGTTTTATAAAGAAACTCGTAAACAGCAAGAGAGAGAAACCCATAGCTGGTAATAAATGATGAAAGTTAAATAATAAAACACAATGTCTAGGTGAAATATATCATACAATGGCCAGGTGAAATATATCATACAATGTCCAGGTGTGATAATATAATACAATGTCCAGGTGTGATAATATAATACAATGTCCAGGTGAGATAATATAATACAATGTCCAGGTGAGATAATATAATACAATGTCCAGGTGTGATAATATAATACAATGGCCAGGTGTGATAATATAATACAATGTCTAGGTGAAATATATCATACAATGTCCAGGTGAGATATATGATAAAAGTGTTCAGGTGTGATAATATAATACAATGTCTAGGTGAAATATATCATACAATGTCCAGGTGAGATAATATAATACAATGGCCAGGTGTGATAATATAATATAATGTCCAGGTGAGATATATAAATAGAAACTCGAGGAAAAGAGACGTGTATTTCCTCTATGAAAATTGAGATAAATATTTTAATCTCAGTTACAGATTTCTTTTTTTAAGAGTAAAAGTGAAGCATAAAAGAATAGTAATAAAGTATGTAGAATAAAATAGAAAGATTGAGTAAGAGGGAAACTTAACAACGAAGTGAAGAATACGATAGATAGATAGATAGATAGATTCATGAAATAGTCACCAAAGTTTAGACTGATTCAACATTTTATCACTGGGGAAAAAATTTATTTTTATTCTCTGCTTAAATATCGAATCATGAGACTGAAAAATGGTAAAGACAACAACAACAACAAAGACAAAGAAAATGATCATTACAGCAATGGCAAAGAAAAAGAAAGGTCATCTGCACATTAGCGTCAGCGCCAGAACGTCATCAGCACCGTAGCTTCAGCACCTGTTAGACCAAGAGGAGCAGGCTTAAGTAACCCCTACCTTCCTGCCTCATTATAACACGCCATAGTCAGGGCACAATGGCTACTGTGTTTAAACAATAATGAGAGCTTCATAAAGTTCTAACACCTCCACACCGTCACTCTATACTACCCAGTGCTCTTAACGCCGGCAATACACTGGCTCTTTTGTTAGGTTCAGAATAAAATTTACATCACATACAGTACAACCGAATTTATATAAAGAAATTTTCCCTCGAAGTTTATTTAACACAAAATAGTCGTATTTCTCTTAAACTTTTATTTTTAATGACTAGTGAATGTATTAACCTAGAATACGGTTTTGATGACTTTAGTTGTTGATGCACAGTAATACATTACAACATCAACAAGGCCAGTAACACGAACGACAGATGCATTAGTAAACAGCAAAATCAATATAATCAATAACAGCGACATGATCTAAGGCGACAACACATACACGAACGACGGCAATGATAATAAGAAGTACAAAATAACGATAATTACAACAACGACATTAACAAACCACAACAACGACAATAACAAACAAATAAACGAAGCCAACAATAAAGTGGTTATGATGGCGGTAGTGGTGGTGATGATGGTAGTGGTGGTTAGTGGTTGTGATGGTATTAGTTGTGTGAATAGTGGTGATGGTTGTGGTGAGTGACACTTGGCTCAGGGTCGGTAAGTGAGGGTAAAACGTGTGAGGCGGGTTCCCCAACAGGTCATCGGTGGGGTCCATTGTCTCCCCAGATCACGCCCACCACCCGACAAACTGCCCTCATCCATTGCTGTCCTCTGGTCAATGGAAGCCGAGGACCCGCCACCAGCTAATGGTTGTAGATGGAGACACCACCGAGATTGGCGGTGCTGGGGGAGGGGAGGGGACGTGGTGGAGGATGGCGTTGGAGAGGCTAGAAGAGGAGAGGGATGGAGGTTGGTGGCTGTGGGTAGGAAGGGAAAGATAGGGTGTGGTGGTGATGTGTGAGGTAGGAGGTTGGTAATGCTAGGGTTGAGGGGAGGAGCAGGGGTGATGGAGAGGGAGAAGAGGAGGTAATAGAGCAGGGAGTGGGGTATGAGAGGGGAAGAGAGGAGTACCAGATAAAAGAGGTGAAGAGGAACTAACAAGGAGACATGCCAGAGTATAGGAAGAAGACAATAACATATTAAGTTGGTAGTAAAGAGAAAGGATAAAATAAAAATTATTCATTTGTCTGACTTTCTGTGGGTTTTTCTTCTCCCTCTCACTCCCCTCCTCGTTTAAACTTTCTCTTGTCAGTTCAGCGATGTTAAGCAA
>CAUDMG010002538.1:4940478-5040478 GCA_958450375.1 Homarus gammarus
GACACACTCAAGGTGCCCTGTTATCACAGCCAAACGTCGCTCACCAACAAAGGTGAGGCACGAGTCTCTCTCTGCCGTCCACTAGTCATAATCTTTTATAATTTGGTGATGATATTTATACACGGTGAAGGTCATGAGTCATTCATTGTTACTGAGACTTTAGTGTTCATTCATTCCTTCACTCTCACATACACTTAATACTTCTACACTTATATTTTCATGGCATATAATGAAAAAAATTCTCTATAAATCAATTTGGTCTGTGTAACCTTGTATGTATGATTATATTATTGTTTGTGTATACTGAAGTTTTTATTAAGACTTCTATGCATAACGAGTAAATGTGACTTGGGAAGTGTATAGAAGTAACCACATCTCACAAAGACACAGAAGCTTCCAGGTTACTGCAGTAACTAGACGACGGAAGGCGCGTGTAAAAGTGTCCACCAATCAGCTGCATCGTTACAAGACTACTACCCATTCATTCATAAATACAGTAGTGCGACGGTGCCACATGTTATGTACGTAAACGTGATCACAGAGGGTAAAGGAACTCTTTGAGGCATCTGCACCTCTGGAATGAGAAACCTACACCTGGAGGTCAAGGCTTCATACTTGGAGGGAGAGACACATAAACACAGATGTAGTCACAGGTGTTGATGTAGTACTGAGTCACTGCATCTCAACACCCGAGGTCTTTGAGCTCTTACTGTGCCTTACATCATACATAAGGCGTCAACAGATGAAAATATAAGAATATAATATCGCTCTTAGTCATCTTTGAGTGGCACATCGTCTCAGGTGATGCAGCAGTCAAGGACTACGCATATCTTGTTCTACAGTGATAAGAGTTTTAAACTCATTTCCTTTCTAGCAAGACTAGTGAGATACGCTGAATTGGATCTCCTGAATATTAGGCGCACTAGATTATTTCACTTGATGAGTAAACATCCTAAAGCTGCCGGAGGAAGGGAGTTAGGTTAGACTAGGTAAAAACAGGTTAGGATAGAATAGGTTAGATTATATTAGGCTATGTTATTTTAGGTTGTGTTAGGTTAGGTTAGTTTTTTTGAGGTTGATTAACATGTGGGTGTTTAATCGTAAGGTGAAATAACCTGGGGTTGCCTAATCTTCAGGTAATCCTTGATATCTCTACATTTGATTTGAAACAGAAGTACAGAGGAAAGATATAACGGGTAACTTGGATGTTAAACTTCCTCAGCTAAAATGTAACACTAAATGGGTCAATAATTAATAGAGTACAGTATTCATCCCACCAAATATATTTTCTTCCTCCTGAATGCAAAACACTATTAAGGTAAAGTATCACATGACATAATATAATGACCAAAAAAACGGAAAGTGGAGTTCCGCCTTGAGTGTCGTGGTCTTGGCCCCTCCCCCCCTCCCCCCCCCCCGGTGTTTACATTTACCCCAGTAAGAAACGCGGCCACAACACCTTTAACTATAAGCGTAAACTCAAACCCAGAGTTCCCCTTAAGTCGTGTCGGATCACCCGCTCACTGTTCAATATCACATGAATATTTTTATGTTAAGACGAGGCTGCTGGGATGACTTTGCGTTGAGGTTCCTTTTATAGCTGATCTCAGGGCGCGAGCTGAGATGAGAAGGTTTTTCAGGTTAGAGATGTCTGGCATGTCTCTCAGATGTTTTCAGAGTGCTGGGAGTTTTGCTGAGAGGAGTATATACAGTATACATATGTACCCCAGGCCCAAATGGTTGTCTTAGCACCTCTCTAGCTGGTGTGGTGAGAGAGAGAGAGAGAGAGAGAGAGAGAGAGAGAGAGAGAGAGAGAGAGAGAGAGAGAGAATGCATGTACCGTACACCTAACCCAAAATGTTGTTAACGTGTCTCAGATGATCTCAGAGAAGGATAGGAGCTAGGCAGGTTAGGTTAGGTTAGATTTGGTTAAGTTAGGTTAGATTAGATTAGGCTAGGGTAGGTTAGATTAGGTTAGGTTAGGTTTGGTTATGTTAGGCGAATTTAGGTTAGTTTAGGTTAATCACCAGACTCAGAGAGCTTTCACGAAAATCATCTGACTCTAGTAAAAATATAAACACCCATGAAGACGAACACACGGATGAAACGGCAAAAGAACAGCATAAAAACACAACCCAAATTTCAATTGGGAAAATAAACAACAGAAACAAGAGGAGAAGAGAGAGAGAGAGAGAGAGAGAGAGAGAGAGAGAGAGAGAGAGAGAGAGAGAGCCACACTCCCAGTTACACAGAGACGCTCGCTCACACCGTTGTAAAGGTAAAACATTGGTATTGTTGTGGGTGAAGTTTTTCTCGCCACCTAGAGTGAAACACAGTGAGGCACTTTACAAGTCGTCGCTCTTGTGGTTCTCACTCCCCCCTTAAAAAATTTCAAGCCAGGTCCCACAGCACCGAGGAGAACTTTTATGTTTTTTTTTCTTTTGGTGGAAATACCTGGATGCGTGAGGTAGAGACACATGCAACACAATTACCTGTACAGCCACCACTACCAGTTGGTCAATGATTCAGTACTGTGTTGTGAACCAGAGTTAAATTATCCAGAGGGAAAAAGTTGACAGTTGATTGAGGTTTTACACGACGTGGAGGCGACTATATAGGTCTTCAAGGTCTTGTTCACCTCTCAGGCTTGTGTGTGGGTGAGGTCGATTGAATTCTTTTGTAAGTGATGGGCGTGTGCAGTATCTGGCTGTCTGTGTGTGTATATAAAATTGACTCTTCCTCCTGTTTGTTGATTTCTTATGATTCTCTCACCTGAAAGAAAAATATATAAAGGATATTGATTCTCCTATGGCTGGTGACCCAATATGAGGAGACACCTGTATAGTGAGTGAGGAATATGGCGATGCTTCATAGTCTTTAAGTAATGGTAATATTTTGTTCAATAGCAACACGTCAACCAGGTAAGGGATAAGAACAGTTGTGTGAGCTGTACACCACACCAGAACCCTCAGGAACTTGTGAACGTGTGAGGCTGTGGCCGCATAAAGGTTCCCATCTCTGTCACCTAAAGCATGTAAGTCTCCTAAGTTGTTTACTGTAGCGACTGATCTTGTGGTCTCTGATTAAGGACCTGAGTTTTGTTGATGGACGCTGTATATCATATAAAAACAGTGATATTTGTTTCCCCCGTTTAAAAACATTGATACTTAAGAGAAGACAACTAATATAGGTAATAATACTGAGTGGTGTTTGTGGTTCATCTTCCACAACAATTTATTCTGGGATCAAACTCATCCCTTTAATAGTCCTAAAATAGTTGATACCGTTCACTTCTCTGGCAGGAATACTTGAATGGCATTTGTAGAATATCTCTCATATTTCTCTGTCATGTACACACTAATATGTGAATAAACATGTTTTAACTTATAGTGTAATAAATTATTTATTTTGAAAGAGCTATGACAACCTAACCTAACCAAACCTTGGGAATGGAGGCCACGTTTTTATTCAACCTCGTATCATAATGGACTAAAAAGGAACCACTAAGAGCCATGCTGGCCTAGAGCGAGTTGACGAGTGCCCCCTCACATTCTGAACGGGTACAATATTTTAGGTACAAATTATGAAATATTTCAAATTTAAGCACACACACACACACACACACGCACACACACACACAGCAAAAAATGGAGAGTATAAAACCTCAGAAAGACTCTCTGAGTGACTGGAGTGTTTCAGTTATAGAATACTGAGCGAGGCGTCGTCAGCAGTGATGGCAGAGGTGTGTGAGTGTGTCAGGGTGTGTCAGGATGATGGCAGAGGTGTGTGAGTGTGTCAGGGTGCGTCAGGATGATTGCAGAGGTGTGTGAGTGTGTCAGGGTGCGTCAGGATGATGGCAGAGGTGTGTGAGTGTGTCAGGATGATGGCAGAGGTGTGTGTGTGTGTGTCAGGGTGTGTCAGGATGATGGCAGAGGTGTGTGTGTGTGTCAGGGTGTGTCAGGGTGTGTCAGGATGATGGCAGAGGTGTGTGTGTGTGTGTGTGTGTGTGTGTGTCAGGATGATGGCAGAGGTGTGTGTGTGTGTGTGTGTGTCAGGGTGTGTCAGGATGATGGCAGAGGTGTGTGTGTGTGTGTGTGTGTGTGTGTGTGTGTGTGTGTGTGTGTGTGTGTGTGTCAGGATGATGGCAGAGGTGTGTGAGTGTGTGTGTCAGGGTGTGTTAAAGTGTGTAAATGAGTTTCGGTGTGTGTGTCAGTGTGATGGCTAAAGTATTAGAGTATGCCTGGGTGTGTTAAAGTGTGTCACTGTATGTCAGAGTGTATCACAGATTGTCAGTGTGAGTCAGGGTGATTTCTGAGTATGTTAGAAGTGTTAGTGCATAAAAAAATGTGTTAAGAGTGAGTCAAGAGAATGCTTAAGTGTGTTAAATGTGTGAGTGTGTATTAGAGTGTGACAGTGTGTGTATGTCAGAGTGCTTTAAGTGTGTACTTGTGTGTGTGAAAGTAGAATAATAATAATAATAATAAAAATAATTAACGGTTTATTGAAAGAGCTTGGCAGCCAGAAGGCTGAAAATATATAGTTACATATTTGGGGAATGGGTTTCGAATTACAAATAATATACAAGTAACATAAGTGACACAAATAAGACATATAATAACTAGATGGGGAAAAGCTCAAACTACAGTTCATTTCAACATAGTATAAGTCTGTCAGAGTGTATGAGTGTGTCTAAATGTGTCAGTGGGTATCCGAGTGTGTCAGACCGAGTTAAGAGCAAAAAGGAATCTCGCGCAGCCGGGCGAAAAATAAATCCAGACTGAATGTAAAACTGAGGGGAGAGAGAGAGAGAGAGAGAGAGAGAGAGAGAGAGAGAGAGAGAGAGAGAGAGAGAGAGAGAGAGAGAGAGAGATACAAGGTTATGTAAATACTCCACTCACAATATTGCTTTCCACTATGACCCCTCCCACAATGACCCCACCACCATGGCTCCTCCCACAATGACCCCTTCACCATGACCCCTCCCACAATGACCCCACCACCACCACCATGACCCTTCCACCATGACCCCTCCACCATGATCTCTTCTCCACCGTCTCTCTTACCTCCTCTCTACTCCCTTGCCTCTCCCTTCTCCCTCCACCCCTCCCGCAGTACTGGCGGGAGGATGGGGGGAGGAAAGGAGGGGTCGGTCAGGGGTGGAAGGGCTAGGGAGGGGTGATGGGGATGGGGGTTGCACCTGCCTTCCCTCCCTGATACATCACATTGCACTTTGTTGCATATTGTTGCTAGACTGTGTGTGTATATATGTGTGTGTGCAGATGTATGTATTTTGTGTATATGTATGAGTGTGTATGTGTATGTATGTGTGTATATGGGTCTGTGTACGTATGAGCGTATACGTGTGTAGATTTCTATGTGTGTGAATGTGTGTATGTAAGGTATTAATTTATCTCCTTTATGGTGTCCCCATTAATATGTATCCATTATAGGCAACCCATTATTCGTTGGGTTGTAACCATTATTTTCCCATCAGGGCGACCAACGGGTGTGATTACTTTGTTCTGAATAACACCACACATTAGCCTCGAGTTCTGTGTGTGTGTGTGTGTGTGTGTGTGTGTGTGTGCGTGTGTGTGTGCGTGTGTGTGTGTGTGTGTGTGTGTGTAATAGCTACCCCCTCTCTCTCTCTCTCTCTTTCGGTCACTGTAATAATTTTATTTTTATCTTTCTATTCTATCTGTTAGTCACTTGCATATTTTGTTTAAGAACGTATTAAGTAGAACGATTTAGGTTGATACATTAAAGAATGGAAATGTTAAGTTACAGTGTATTAAAGGAGAAAATTTTAAGCAGGAGTGTTTAGAAAAAATATTCTAGATTAAAGCGTTTTGTAGGTTAGTAGATTAAGGATTAGAACACATTACAAACATTAGGAAGAACATATTAGCCTATAACTAGTGAAGGTAAAACATTTTAACTTAGAACATTTCAAGATAAAAACAAAAACAATCACTAAAGTACCTACAAAAACACACGACCTATGAACCAAAATGATTTATGAAAATACAAACAAAACAACAACTACGAAATACAGAATAGTCATGAAAAATAATAGAATAGTGAAAGACGTATCATTAAAATTAGTTATTCACTTTTAGCATACGGTTGATGGTCAATGAAAAACAATACCAATGTGTCGGGACTTCAAAGGATTCCATTATAGTTCGTCTGCAAAATATTGGAACATTCTGATGGGTTATAACACCAAAGGATTTTTTTTTTGTTTTTTTACCAAGTTCATGTTTTTTTTTAATTGTTTTTAAAGTATTAAAATCTTGAATATGATGATTTAACCCTTTGACTTTGTTGATTTAACCCTCTGACTATGATGGCTTAACCCTTTGAGTACGATGACTTAAACCCCTTGAGTACGATCACAACCCTTTGAGAATGATTACTTTATCCCTTGAATACGATAATAATGATAGTAATAATAATAATAATAATAATAATAATAATAATAATAATAATAAAAAAAATAATAATGATAGTAATAATAATAATAATAATAATAATAATAATAATAAAAAAAATAATAATGATAGTAATAATAATAATAATAATAATAATAAAAATAATAATAATAATAATAATAATAATAATAATAATAATAATAATAATAATAATAATAATAATAATAAAAAAATAATAATGATAGTAATAATAATAATAATAATAATAAAAATAATAATAATAATAATAATAATAATAATAATAATAAAATAATAATAATAATAATAATAATAATAAAAAAAATAATAATGATAGTAATAATAATAATAATAAAAACAATAATAATAATAATAATAATAATAATAATAATAATAATAAAATAATAATAATAATAATAAAAATAATAAAAATAATAATAATAATAATAATAATAATAATAATAATAAAAAATAATAATAATAATAATAATAATAATAATAATAATAATAATAATAATAAAATAATAATGATAGTAATAATAATAATAATAAAAACAATAATAATAATAATAATAATAATAATAATAATAATAATAAAATAATAATAATAATAATAAAAATAATAATAATAATAATAATAATAATAATAATAATAATAATAATAATAAAAATAATAATAATAATAATAATAATAATAATAAAATAATAATGATAGTAATAATAATAATAATAAAAACAATAATAATAATAATAATAATAATAATAATAATAATAATAAAATAATAATAATAATAATAAAAATAATAAAAATAATAATAATAATAATAATAATAATAATAATAATAAAAATAATAATAATAATAATAATATAAATAATAATAATTTTACAAAGAGCAGTCCTACATAATTATATCAAGAATCATGTTGACTATTATATGCGATCGTGTTTCTCTCACTTTCTCTCTTCCTCTTTCTCTCTTTCCCTTATACGTCCCACACCTGTTCTCTCCATTAATGTCAGACGAGACTTCAGGTCACGATTAACTTTTATCACTTGCACTTTCTTCAACACAATATAAAATTATTCACTGTACACCAACACGACTCTCACATGAGTTCGCTCGAGTGACTGATGCTGGTAAGTCGGCAATGGTGTCAAGTTGACACACACACACACACACACACACACACACACACACCAACAACAGTCATGTGTACTCTGAACCAAATGGCATGCCCCGTAAGTGTAGGTGAGACGCGGCTCACCATGGTGATCCTCACAGAGCCGAGCATTATGATGATGCCTCTGTTAACATCCGGCTGGTGGCTTTCCGGTGTTATAGTTCACAATAACACAATAGCATGTATTTAATGTTTCTATGGAAGTCTATTAATGTTACGTGATTCCTTTGGTTGTAAAAATTATAAGAGTAGGCATTAATTGTCATGAAACGAGTTGATTCTTAACATATTTCCATATTCTAGTATAATTGTTCACAAAAAAAAAATAATAAAAAAAAAATATCTATATATATATATATATATATATATATATATATATATATATATATATATATATATATATATATATATATATATATATATATTGTCCTCACTCTGACAATCTCTTTTGCTGACGACCGAACTACATTGAGTGGCGTGTTACGAAACTTGAACTTGAGTTGTGACTGAGCGATAACTCCTGAAGGGACCTCCTCCTCCTCCTCCTCCTCTCTGACAACCACCGTTGACAGTTCTAAACGGCTAGTCGACGCTCTGCTTCCTGCTGCTCCCTGCTGTTTCATGGCGTGTTGCCTGAATCATTTCTGAAGAGCTTCCCACGCTGGTTCACAACTAACTGACCGTACTGTTTGACCCGAGCCTGAAGTCTGCCACGAGTCACGGGTCCAGTTGGCTAATGTTCCGATCACTGCTTTTGGAGGACGTCCTTCGCGTGACGAAGGTGATGGTGGCTTGGTGTAGGTGCAGGTATACACAACACATAAGTTGTATTTGTTGTTGTGGGATTAACTGTGAGCTTCTCGTCATGGTAGAGACAGGTGCCAGGGATGCATTAAGCTGTGTCTCTTGTGGGTGACGCAGCAGATACCAACATACCAAACATGTCTCATCACTACAACACGTCGAGAGGTAATCTTAAGTGCATCAAATCCTCTCTTTTTTTCATAGTTTATCGACCATTTCATCTGCCAACATAAGTAAATGATAATCCTACCTATTCAATTTTTACTCTGTTAAAATCAAGATATGTTCCAACCGAGTTAGAGCGGATGTTATATTGAAGCGCCGAGTGTCTGTCTCACCGTCACCACACATAATGACTCACAGCTTAACCCTGGTGTAGCTGGAGGAGAGAGAGAGAGAGAGAGAGAGAGAGAGAGAGAGAGAGAGAGAGAGAGAGAGAGACCTGGTGATGATCTCCATTTAGATTCTTTGTTGTTGTTTATCAAGAGAGACACAGAATCATCTCCCGGTGTATGACGTAAACGAAGGATCACTTTCCACGCCCACCACCACCACCACCACCACCAACCTTTACCTCGTCCATTCCTTCTCAGAGAGTTAAGGAGCACTCCAGTTCTGTCGTTTGGCTAGGTCCTCCTCGTCTCAGAGTTAAGGAGGACTCCAGTTCTGTCGTTTAGCTAGGTCCTCCTCGTCTCAGAGTTAAGGAGCACTCCAGTTCTGTCGTTTGGCTAGGTCCTCCTCGTCTCAGAGTTAAGGAGGACTCCAGTTCTGTCGTTTAGCTAGGTCCTCCTCGTCTCAGAGTTAAGGAGCACTCCAGTTCTGTCGTTTGGCTAGGTCCTCCTCGTCTCAGAGTTAAGGAGCACTCCAGTTCTGTCGTTTGGCTAGGTCCTCCTCGTCTCAGAGTTAAGGAGCACTCCAGTTCTGTCGTTTGGCTAGGTCCTCCTCGTCTCAGAGTTAAGGAGGACTCCAGTTCTGTCGTTTGGCTAGGTCCTCCTCGTCTCAGAGTTAAGGAGCACTCCAGTTCTGTCGTTTGGCTAGGTCCTCCTCGTCTCAGAGTTAAGGAGGACTCCAGTTCTGTCGTTTGGCTAGGTCCTCCTCGTCTCAGAGTTAAGGAGCACTCCAGTTCTGTCGTTTGGCTAGGTCCTCCTCGTCTCAGAGTTAAGGAGCACTCCAGTTCTGTTGTTTGGCTAGGTCCTCCTCGTCTCAGAGTTAAGGAGCACTCCAGTTCTGTCGTTTGGCTAGGTCCTCCTCGTCTCAGAGTTAAGGAGCACTCCAGTTCTGTCGTTTGGCTAGGTCCTCCTCGTAATGATTGTCACCTTCATTTGTTTTGTTATTTAAGTCTTCCTCGACATACAACTTAATATCTGAACTCCGTATTTATGGTTCCATCTTTACTCAACCTGCTCGTCTCCCTACAAATTTCTTCCTTTCTCCCCTTTCCTCTCCTGTCTCTCTCTGTCTGCCTGTCACTGTCTCATGTCCGTCTGTTGGTCTGTCTCTTATTCTTTATCTCCTTCCCCCAGTCTCCCTCCCTCTCAGCCCCTCTATTCATTCCCTGTCTCTCATCTACCTCTCCTTCTCTGTCTTTTCACCCTTCCACATGTTTTTTTTTTTTTTATGTTCCTCTTCACCTTTACCCCCGTTCGCCTTTTCTGTTTCATTTCCATCCTCTGTTCCCATTATTTTATCCCTTTATTTGTCCGTTCTCTGCTTCTCACATGATCCCCCCTGCACTCCACCACCCTCTCTCTCTCTCTCTCTCTCTCTCTCTCTCTCTCTCTCTCTCTCTCTCTCTCTCTGTGCCTCCACCTCCTCCTCATCATCATCATCATCTCACGATCTCATGAGAGTTAACAGTGAGAGTTGCAGAGTTGCAAGCCTTGTTGTTGTGTCATGACAGAGAGGGAGGGCGACAGGCTAGGAACTCCGGCGTGCAGACAACACCTGACGACCACCTCCAGGTAATCAACTTAATTATCTTAGCGGTGCCCAGTGTAGCGTGCCAGAGGGGGACGGGTAGCGTGTGGTGCAGTGCGGTAACTGTTGTCTTCGCTGTCTTTCCCTCCCTACACACACACACACATATACACACACGCATATACACGCATACATGCATATACATATATACACATAAACATACGTACATATTCATCTTCCTTTCGGTTTTCCTCTGGCCCAATTATCTCTCTCTCTCTCTCTCAATTATATCATTATAGTTCATCTTTCTGTCTCTTTCTCTCTCCATTTGTCTCTCTTTCTCTGTTTTATACTTTCTCCTCCCCCCTCTCTCTCGTTTTCTCTATCTCACTTCCCTTCCCTCTCTCTATCTCTCTCTCTCTCTCTCTATCTCTCTCTTTCTCTCATTACATCAGAACAACCTTCATAAATCACTTACACATACCTACACAAACACACACGTCACAATACACCCGACACACACACACACACGTCACACTCCGGCCACCTCACACAGGACGCCAAACACATCATTAACAGAGTGACAGTTAAGTTTTGCTCGCGAAGATAATCTGTGCCGCTCACTTTATCAACAACAGATGTCTGAGGTCCTTAACCCCTTGAGGACGATGATTTATCCCCCTGAGGACGATGACTTATCCCCCTGAGGACGATGACTTATCCCCTTGAGGACGATGACTTATCCCCCTGAGGACGATCAATTATCCCCCTGAGGACGATAACTTATCCCCCTGAGGACGATGACTTATCCCCTTGAGGACGATCACTTATCCCCCTGAGGACGATCACTTATCCCCCTGAGGACGATGACATATCCCCCCGAGGACGATGACTTATCCCCCTGAGGACGATGACATATCCCCCCCGAGAACGATGACTTATCCCCTTGAAGACGATGATTTTAACATTTGAGGAAGAAGATTTAATTCCATGAAGATAATGACTTAAATACCCGAAGGGGATAACTTAAACACTTGAGGAAGATGACTTAAGCCCTTTAAATTTTTAGAACACTCGAAGACGATGAATTGAACCCCTTTGAGAGCGATGACTTAACTCCTGGTTTATATAATCGCTCTCAAAGAAGTTTAATCACAAGGAACACTTAATTAACAAATTCTTTCGTCTATAACTTGAAAAATCATCTTAATTTTTTTAACAAACTTCTTTTTTATTTGTAAGTCTACGTCAATGGAAAACCAGAGGCTGAAATAAAGAACCTGAACCTTTCCTTTACTAATCCTTACTAATCACATCATTCCCATTAATCCCTCTATTATGTCTTCTACTTCATTGTCTGTCCACATCGATTAGCTTTGCCTTGGCTTATCCAGACGACAAGCAGGACATATAGCTTTCTTTCTTTCTTTCTTTCTTTCTCTCTAATTCTCTTTCTTTATTCCTCCCCCATTCCTCTCTTTTTTTATATATATTTCAACCTCTCTGTGTGTCTGTCTCTGTTAATCATTATCTTATTTTATACTCTCTCTCTCTCCCTCTCTCTCCTTTTCCTCACTGGTACGAAGTAGAGAAGAGTGTCTGCCTCTACCTGTGTTGTGCTGACAAAGTAAATAAAAGCAAATAAAGTCAACAAAAGGGACGAGTTAACAAAACTTTTATATAAGGGTTTTGTTTCGCCGTTTAGTCCTCAATATTTAGGATTATTTTTTATTTATTTAATACTTGGTGCAAGATGGATAGTTGTTGTTGTTTATTGTACGGGATGGATAGTTGTTGTTTATTGTACAGGATGGATAGTTGTTGTTTATTGTACGGGATGGATAGTTGTTGTTTGTTGTACGGGATGGATAGTTGTTGTTTATTGTACGGGATGGATAGTTGTTGTTGTTTATTGTACGGGATGGATAGTTGTTGTTGTTTATTGTACGGGATGGATAGTTGTTGTTGTTTATTGTACGGGATGGATAGTTGTTGTTGTTTATTGTACAGGATGGATAGTTGTTGTTTATTGTACAGGATGGATAGTTGTTGTTTATTGTACAGGATGGATAGTTGTTGTTTATTGTACAGGATGGATAGTTGTTGTTTATTGTACAGGATGGATAGTTGTTGTTTGTTGTACGGGATGGATATTTGTTGTTTATTGTACGGGATGGATAGTTGTTGTTTATTGTACAGGATGGATAGTTGTTGTTTATTGTACGGGATGGATAGTTGTTGTTTATTGTACGGAATGGATAGTTGTTGTTGTTTATTGTACGGGATGGATAGTTGTTGTTTATTGTACGGGATGGATAGTTGTTGTTTATTGTACGGGTTGGATAGTTGTTGGTGTTGTCTATTGTATGAGATGGATAGAGGTTGTTGCTGCTATATGGGATGGATAGTTAATTATTAATATAAGAACAGATGGCTAGATAGATAACTGTTATGGTGATCAGTCCACAAAAATAACAGCTAATTATTCTTTAAAACGCAATGCAACTTTAGAAACAAACCTCTTTATCACAACACGGATATATAATCATTCTCTATAATGTAATACGGAGAGACAAGCAACCACCATAACACAACACGGATATAATCACTCTTGACAATCTGTTTACAATGTCCCGTGGCTCTCATATGCGTCATAACTGAGGCAGGGAACTCGTAAACAAACAGCGTTACCCTCTTCCCGTTCCTCTCTTATCTACTCCTAAACTCCTTCCCCCTTGTACAGTATATATTTCTTATAACAAACGTGGGAGAGTGTTGTAGATACAGATTGGGTATTACCAGATATGTATGTATGTATGTATGTATGCATGCATGTATGTATGCATGTATGTATGTATGTATGTATGTATGTATTACTACTACTTATTGTACTACTGCTAATAATAATATCTGACCAAGAGAAACACACACACACACACACACACACACACCTACAGATAACTTGGTGACTCACACAAGTAGGTATTTTAAGCTTCAGTGAGACAGGCCAGAGGAGTGAAGGACATACAGAGAGAGAGAGAGAGAGAGAGAGAGAGAGAGAGAGAGAGAGAGAGAGAGAGAGAGAGAGAGAGAGAGAGAAGTCGCCATAATAATAGTGACAGTAGAGTTAATATGTAGTTGTAGTGGCGCCAAATAGTAGTGGAGGTAATGGGGGTAGTGGCGCCAAGTAGTAGTGGAGATAATAGAGGTATTGGTGCCAAGTAGTAGGGATAGTCTCGACAAGTAATAGTAGGGGGGTTGTGGCGTTAAGTAGCAGTCATAGGGGTAGTGGCGACAATTAGTATTAGGAGTAGTGACGCCAAATAGCGGTTAAAGGAGTAGTGGTGTCACATTAATTAATTTAACATTTTTGGGCACTGACAGCGGCTAGTATATTGTGCACCCCATACTCATCCTGTGACGGTAGCACAAAAGGATTACAGAGTAGAAGTTACAAAGGGTCTGTATAACTAACCCCAGTGTCAGGATTATTATGACACTGAATGTTACAGATTATTTTAAATAAGTTCTTTGTTTAGATCTGTATAGTGAGAGTGACTTATTCGCACCTGTGTGAGCCAATATGTGCCAAGTATAAGTGGGGGTGGTAGTGAGGTCTGACAATAGCTCACAATAATGCACAACTCAACTCTCGCATCCGAGCAGCAGCGACACACTTCCTGGGTCTCGCGTCTCTTAGCTCTCGTTGCAAGGTCTCGTCTCGATCTATCGTAGCGAGGTCTCATTTTGAGCTTTACGTTTCGCTTTGAACTGAGATCTCGTCTGTAGGTCTTAGTTTGAGATATAATGTCGAGGTCAAATCTTGAGATCTCGCCTTATACATCTCGCTCTTGGGGTCTCGGCTTGAGCCATTATCTTGATGTCATGTCTCGAATTCAAGCCTTTTGATTCCGTCCAAAATAATTCTTTTGGAGGGGGAAAGGAGTGGGGATGATAGGAAGGGGTGAGGAGAAGGGATGAGGAGTGGGCGTGAGGACATGGGGATGATGAGTGGGAGGGGCTGAGGAAATGGTCTGAGGATAGGGGTGAAGAGAGGGAGTGAGGGGAGGGTAGACAACTTAGCCACCACAAAGTCAATACAAACATTACAAATATCCCACACACGTCGTTCCTTCCTCCGTGTTGTGGTTGTTGATGGATATTGTATTGATCTCCAATTAGCCAATGAAAACGTCGGAAATGCCACTGATGTTAATGTCTGACTCGTTGTTTGTTTGCTTTGGGTTCATATAGACAGACACTTACGTCATCAAGAGAGCAAACACTGGTCAGGTAGAACAATGAATACAAACCCTGATTCCGTGACTGATTGTCTGACACACACACACACACACACACACACACACACACACACACAAACGTTAAAAAAAATGATCTTGTCAACTCTGAACCTGATAGTAGATGTATAACACATTTTTACGAACATGATTTTGTGCCCATCTTGGTTGATCACTACCTGCCATCCTCAGCTGCCATCCTCACCTGCTATCCTCACCTGCCATCCTCACCTACCATCCTCATCTGTTATAGTGCCGGTGGCATTAATCCCACCAATTGACACCACTATAGTGCCGTTAATTTTAATATTCCACCAACTGACACCAGTTTATTAGTTACCACCTATGTGACCTCAATATCACACCAGGTGTCACCAGTATATTACCAAGAGGTCACACCACCAGTTACCAGTGTTACCAGATCACACTAGCAGTTATCATTACAGTGACTTGCAATAACTGTATAACTTTGAGCGGTCGGTAAACAGTTAAGTCTGACAGCACCAACCTTCAAAGGGATAAATCTATAATTAACATTAATCTCAATAAAAACAAAGAGCTATAAAATTAAGAAATTCCTTGCTTGTAGGGATGGTGGTTAAATAAATACCCAGATAATTATACATATACATAATTATTAATATTTCAATCACACATACAGTACACTACCTAGTGATAATTTCTCACTAGAAAATCATTTAATAATATGAATCAAAAGAACAGGTTATTTCACTTTCTCAATTAACTTTCTATAGTTTATCACATAAATTTCATAATTAACTGAACCATAAGTCCTTGTTCTAAGCGGTATACTGTACAGTGTTCCTTTCCACTGATGTGTTCAAAACACTTGGGAACCTCTCGGACTATCCACAGCTTCAACCATACAGCAAAGTTTTAACTGCCCATTACATATGAAGTCCTGTGTAAATAACTGGTGTACACATAAACTGTTGCACACAGAATCTTTCTGCACACATGAACTAGTGAAAATAATATTTATTTTCAGTTCCTAATATAGATAATAACAATTAAATTTAAATAACTGAAAATCACTTTATAGAATCATTTAAGTAGCTCATGAATTCACTGAAATAACAATAAAATAATTCCTATTAATAATAAAGTAATACTTTGCCTTTCTTTCACTATTCACTCATGTATTCACTGTTAATTATATCATGACTTATTATTTACTGTGATTAATCAGTTTTATCTTTAAAAATCATGACACAAAAACATCCTAACATGGCTGAAAGAATTTGTTTGTTTACAAACTGGGTCTCATAGTAATTTCACTACCAATTGAAAAATTCACTTGTAACAAATATTAATAATTCTAAATCTATTACTGATCAATAAATACAAAAAATAGCAGTTATTTTACCATCTCTTGGGGTTATTAATACTTATTTTTACAATTACTATCAGAGGGAGATACAACACGTCTTCCGTCAATGAATTCTGATATAGCAATGGCGGCTTCCACCTCATCTACCAAAAGATGGGTGTTCGTATACTGGTAGCAATTCCAGCTTACCAATAATTATAATTTACGCATTTCCAGTTCACTTATGTTAAATATTTTATTATAATTCTTCATAAACTCTTCTCAGATAATTATGTTACCATTAAAATGAATCAGGCATTCAAACGCCTTACGTAAACATGGACCTACATGAACGAGTCTGTCCACTCCCTTACAACACTCCAAAATTTCCATGACACTTTCCCTCAGTAACTCACAATTTATCAAGTAATCTGAATTATTTCTAAGTAATTAGTTACATCCACATGATCTATAATAATTAAGATTTGTTGCCATTAACATTTAAATAGTTAACATTACGTAATTACTAAGAAAATTACATATATACTGTATATATTAAAATAATATACAAAGTTTTAATAAGATACAAACTTATTTTCTCAATTTACTTAAAGGTACAGCAATACAGAACTTGCTACTTATTTCAAAATGTTCTCCAATCATCCAACTACTCCGTACATTACTTTACATAATATAACAGTGATAACTTGGATATTACAGTATTTATCTAAACATGGGTTACCAACTGATCATCCATGCTCTTTCCTTTCAGAGGGACAACTAAACAATTTTGCGTCACATAGTAAATCTATATTTTAGAATAATATAAATTCACTGCCATACTTAAGCGGCTTCACACCTATTGTTGTTGCCAAGAGTCATGTCTGCTGTTCCCTTAATAACACTTCCTCCTCTAAATCCTCCTCATATCATCCTCTTTCTCTTCGTATCATTCCTTACCCCTCCTCCGCCTCCCTCCCGTCATGATACTCCTGCAACCTAATTACACTTTTCCTTCCTCCTCCTCATGTCATCCCTCCACCTATTAAGGAATACTCTATGCTAAGTATAGCTACAGGTGCTGCCTCCTTCACTACGGCAACACTCGGAAGATTAAGACCATCACACACGGGTTCTACAGCTGCAGGACCTCAACACACACGCTTAATTCTCTGTCACTAATCAAGGATTTTTTCTCGCCGACAGACATCCTATGGAAATTGATTCTAATTGATATCGTATAGAACTTATTCTAATTTTTTATCATTAAATCAACATCTGTACCGATCAGGGTGGAGACTATTTCAACTTCTATGAACATGAAATACTGTAAGTCACTTAGTCCTTCTATATTGTGTTCATACGACTAGTGTAACAAACATCACGTCCCTCGATAGAATTATATTTTGTACACTCACATTAAACATTTATTTATCTCATCGCAGTGTTTACCCACAACTTCCTGGTCTCGGGTCATGTTTAGTTATCTCGTTCATCAACATCACCAAGTTTCATTTCTCTGCTTCACCCGATGACTTACTGAAGGTTCACCCACAAGCACGAGAGTAATGAGGTTGTTTACTCAATATACACTTCCGGTACAAGTCGTCTTGGTCATAGAGGTTCATAAAAGCACAATTATCTTATAATAAGTTGCTGTTCATTTGTTTACCATGGGTCGTGAAGCTCAAAGGTGTGCGTCCGTTTGTCATTGCATCATGGTACTCTTTATCCTGGTGCATCTGTGTATCAGTGGTACTCTGGCGGGTGCCCTCCCAGTCAATATAATCCCGGTGTGGCACCCCGAAGGCACGGTGCCAGGAGTGCCCGCCGCCCCCATACGCCCAGACCAAGGTGCCAGCCCCACACAGTCCTGCCTGGGCGAGTGACAGAGTCGACCTGCGTGTTGGTTTATAGCTGTGCCTGATGCCTGAACCCTGACGCTCCTCCCGGGGTACACCAAGTTAACCTGTGGGTCTTGTAAAAGGGAAACTTGGGCCCCTGTACAATATTACGTGCATTTCTGCTATGTATACAAGTGATTTTTTTTTTCGTGCAGTGTAAGAACATTATCTGGCACCACTGTGAGGGAGGTTAGGTTAGTGTTGTGTTGAGTGATTATATCTACGCCGATGTATATTGTGAAGTTACCTTAGTGTGTGAGAGCTGAGCCCTAGCCACCAGCAGTCTCCTGGGACTAACTGGTCAAAAGACTCATCAGTTTCTATTGCTTGGTGGTCACAGGTAAGCTAAGGATTCACACCTTTTTTTAATATTAGTGTCTGCTGGTAATCACAATAATTACATTTCTGTATCACAATTTACCAAAGATAAAAGCAAAATACAGTGCGGTACATAATATTACAAGTAACATTTAGAACCAACTTATACACTCGAGAGAAAAATTTAACAGGCTTCACAAAGACGTCTCTCATATGGCACCTTCATCATACTGTAACACTGCACTAGTACCTGTAACTATACCTGTATTTATAACTAAACCTGTAACTGTAACAAATAATCTACAAGTCATGTGAAAAACACTTCAGTTAAATAAGTACATAAACCCGCAACTGTAAAGAGTTTCTATATTTCTTAATAGTTTTTACCACCACCACCACCACCACCACCGTGCTTGGTAACACTGCCCTCTTGTCTATGGTTTATATATACAGTGTTCTGGTGTCGTGTTTACCCTCACCGGTGGTCCATCGTGGAGTAGATCAGGATGATATGATAACAACACCATTTGATGTACGGTTCTTTTCCCTATAGTGATACAAGTATAATCAGTCCGTCAGGGGTTATAGCACTGTCAGATTATGTCCTGTAACTCAAGGTAATTATACAAACAATCAGGTACTCAAGGGTCATAAAACTGTCAGATAAGGTCTTCTAACTCAGGGTAATTATAGGCTAATGGAGGTATACTGAACCATTAGTAATCAACCAACATCAGACAGCTTGAAATATTTTGGTTGACTACACCCGTGAACACAGCCACTTAACAAGGCGGGTTATTGGGGTTGTACTGGACGTATAACCGATCATAACGCAATGACATGTAGGCGGGGCGACAAAATTAATAAATTGCACCATAAATAAACACAGAAATGGAAAAATAAAACAGACCAAGAGTTAGAAAAGATACATATGTTGTGTTGTCCAAGTAAGAGAAACAATTGAGACCCTGCAACTGTGTGTAAATGAGGCAGAAAGTCAGATCAGCAACCTGGGACTTGGTCACAATTTTTGTGATGCCATATGGCAGCAGGGTCTACCATTAGACAACACATTATGCCTCCAATATCTTCCCAGGCGGTAGTACCTCCCTGTTTGGTAGCTGCCTACGACCTACTACCGTCTGCTTTTGTCTGTCTGTCTGTTTGTCTGTCTGTCTGTCTGTCTGCCTGTTTCTCTCCTGGCTCTGACAACCAGCCAACACGCTTCAAGCATTATTATTATTGGCATTTGGATGACAGTGACCTTAGGCTCAAGGTCGACACCTGGTTAACTGTTCGACACGTGACTACCTGCTCGACACTTGATCCTCTGATAGGTGTTAGCGGATGTAAATAATTAAATTTATGATATATATCTATATATATATATATATATATATATATATATATATATATATATATATATATATATATATATATATATATATTTTATGAAAATCCACAATGAAAACGTGGATAAGATAAATCTTGATAAAATCACACTCCGTTGTTTCCATTTTCCCGTGTGATTTTGTCAATATATATATATATATATATATATATATATATATATATATATATATATATATATATATATATATATATATATATATATATATGTGTGTGTGTGTGTGTGTGTGTGTGTGTGTGTGTGTACAGACAATATTTATAAAAATCTAAATGTATATAATTATGTACAGAGAGAGAGAGAGAGAGAGAGAGAGAGAGAGAGCTGTGGCAGCATAAACAATGATAGCATTACGCATTAGACAGGTAGAGAAGACAGGTATCATTAGATGGCACCTTTCCTCCTACCCCCTCTATACCTCTCCCTCACCTTCTCCTCTCCCTTACCATCCTCTCCTCTCCCTCGCCCTGTTTAAGAAGTTTACGGAGGATCTCATTAAAACAGACATGAGAGAAGAGTAAGGTGAGGGAGAGGAGAGTAAGGTGAGGGAGAGAAGAGTAAGGTGAGGGAGAGAAGAGTAAGGTGAGGGAGAGGAGAGTAAGGTGAGGGAGAGGAGAGTAAGGTGAGGGAGAGGAGAGTAAGGTGAGGGAGAGGAGAGTAAGGTGAGGGAGAGGAGAGTAAGGTGAGGGAGAGGAGAGTAAGGTGAGGGAGAGGAGAGTAAGGTGAGGGAGAAGAGAGGAAGGTGAGGGAGAGGAGAGTAAGGTGAGGGAGAGGAGAGTAAGGTGAGGAGAGAAGAGTAAGGTGAGGGAGAGGAGAGTAAGGTGAGGGAGAGGAGAGTAAGGTGAGGGAGAGGAGAGTAAGGTGAGGGAGAGGAGAGTAAGGTGAGGGAGAGGAGAGTAAGGTGAGGGAGAGGAGAGTAAGGTGAGGGAGAGGAGAGTAAGGTGAGGGAGAGGAGAGTAAGGTGAGGGAGAAGAGAGGAAGGTGAGGGAGAGGAGAGTAAGGTGAGGGAGAGGAGAGTAAGGTGAGGGAGAGGAGAGTAAGGTGAGGGAGAGGAGAGTAAGGTGAGGGAGAGGAGAGTAAGGTGAGGGAGAGGAGAGTAAGGTGAGGGAGAGGAGAGTAAGGTGAGGGAGAGGAGAGTAAGGTGAGGGAGAGGAGAGTAAGGTGAGGGAGAGGAGAGTAAGGTGAGGGAGAGGAGAGTAAGGTGAGGAGAAGAGAGAAGGTGAGGGAGAGGAGAGTAAGGTGAGGGAGAGGAGAGTAAGGTGAGGGAGAGGAGAGTAAGGTGAGGGAGAGGAGAGTAAGGTGAGGGAGAGGAGAGTAAGGTGAGGGAGAGGAGAGTAAGGTGAGGGAGAGGAGAGTAAGGTGAGGGAGAGGAGAGTAAGGTGAGGGAGAGGAGAGTAAGGTGAGGGAGAGGAGAGTAAGGTGAGGGAGAGGAGAGTAAGGTGAGGGAGAGGAGAGTAAGGTGAGGGAGAGGAGAGTAAGGTGAGGGAGAGGAGAGTAAGGTGAGGGAGAGGAGAGTAAGGTGAGGGAGAGGAGAGTAAGGTGAGGGAGAGGAGAGTAAGGTGAGGGAGAGAAGAGTAAGGTGAGGGAGAGGAGAGTAAGGTGAGGGAGAGGAGAGGAATATAAGGGAGAGATAATGAAGTCAAGGAGAGAAGGGGAAAGCAGAGGGAGAAGAGAAGAAGATGGGGGAGAAGTGGGAGATGAGGGAGAGGAATGGACGATAAGAGAAAGGAGAGGATGGTGAGGGAGAGGAGTAGGAAGGAGATGAGGGAGACGAGAGGGAGATAAAGGAGAGGAATGGGAGAGAAAAGGGAGAGGAGAAGGAGAGGTGGGAGACGGGAGGAACTTACAGTCAGTGTGGATATTCTCGATAGTAAACAAAACTCACCTAAGTTTATTTTCAACTCTTGTGTGTGTGTGTGTGTGAGTGTGTGTGTGAGTGTGTGTGTGAGTGTGTGTGTGTGTGTGTGTGTGTGTGAGTGTGTGTGTGAGTGTGTGTGTGAGTGTGTGAGTGTGTGTGAGTGTGTGTGTGTGTGTAAAAGCAGTATACGGGAGACATACGACCAAAGGCGGGTGTTTACGGTTGGGTACTAGTGGTGGTACAGGGATGTGGGTGTTCCTCATGGTGGTAGTGTCTGGGAAGGTGGAGGGGGCGGGGGGGGGGGGGGGGATTGAGGTAATGAACTATATATATAACACTACAACCACCACCACCACCACCTCGTCCCTCCCTCGACACGCGCATACCGCCACCACTACTACCACCACATCACGATGCTTTCAGACGATCACATCTCAACTTCACGACACAGACACACAGCATTATCTGACACATAATGTAGGTTAAGTGGCTGTGTGTTTGTGTGTGTTTGTACATGTGTGTGTGTGTGTGTGTGTGTGTGTGTGTGTGTGTGTGTGTGTGTGTGTGTGTGTGTGTGTGTGAGTTTGTTAGTGTGTGTGTGTAATAATAATAATAGTAATAATAATAATTGACGGTTTATTGAAAAAGTTCTGCCGCCCGAAGGCTGAAAATATACATTGGACATAAATGACTTATTACATACATTGGTGGTTTAACAAAAGTCTTCATTAGAGAAAGGTAAAGGAACATACAGTGAACATACAGATTAATGTAGGTGTTGAACAGCAAACTCGTAGAGTAGTAACTCCCTCCGAGATGGTGTTAGGAGGAACTCACGTGGTGTAGTAGTCCCCTCAGATGGTGCTATGAGGGACCTGGCGTGGTGTAGTAATTCCCTCGCAGATGGTGTTATGAGGGGCCTCACGTGGTGTAGTAATTCCCTCACAGATGGTGTTATGAGGGACCTCACGTGGTGTAGTAATTACCTCACAGATGGTGTTATGAGGGACCTCACGTGGTGTAGTAATTACCTCACAGATGGTGTTATGAGGGGCCTCACGTGGTGTAGTAACTCCCTCACAGATGGTGTTATGAGGGGCATCACGTGGTGTAGTAATTCCCTCACAGATGGTGTGGCGAGGGACTTGACGTGGTGTAGTAATTCCCTCACATATGGTGTTATGAGGGACATGTGGTGTAGTAATTCCCTCACAGATGGTGTTATATGAGTGAGGTTTGGTCTTAGGCCTTCCTATCGTAGACGGATTAACACATCGCTGGTTCTTGTTGGGTCTCACGGGCCGTTATCACTGGGTACCTGGGACCTCACTGTGTGAAGGTTAACTTGGGTACGACTGTTACTGTTGAGTTGTTCTCACTGACTTAAGCACTGTTCACCACTGTTCACCTCTGTTTAACACTGGTTCCGTTCCTTTCCTAAATGAAATTGTAACTTCTGGCGAAAACTTGTTGATATTCCGGTGGGGAGGAGGGTTCAGGGGAGG
Source organism: Homarus gammarus (assembly GCA_958450375.1). Lineage (NCBI taxonomy): Eukaryota > Metazoa > Arthropoda > Malacostraca > Decapoda > Nephropidae > Homarus > Homarus gammarus. Next base: position 4,963,455 of record CAUDMG010002538.1, read on the forward strand.
GGGTTGGTATGGGCCAACTTAACAGTTGACCTGGCTGCTCCGAGAGGAGCGCCAGGTACGTCTTGACCCTTCCGCGGTCAAAGATGTAGTGTGTGTGTGTGTGTGTGTGTGTTTGTTAGTGTGTGTGTGTGTGTGTGTGTGTGTGTGTGTGTGTGTGCCCGCGCGCGGAGATGTTTCTAATGTATCTATCAATATGTGTCATGACAGCCTTGAACCTGTAAAATTAACATTGACCCAGAAATTCAGATGTCGGGGATATATATATATATATATATATATATATATATATATATATATATATATATATATATATATATATATATATACATATATATATATATATATATATATATATATATATATATATATATATAAATATATATATATATACAAGTGAATCACTGTGGGTGCCAGTGATCCAGGTATATGCTGAAAACCACAAGGAAAGAAGAAAACACGAAGTTCAGTAGGGTCATTACCTAATACCTGACCATTGTGGACTTGATCTGACCCTCCTCTGTATATATATACCTTGCTTTGTACTTCTCCTTAGTCTGTACTCACCCCTGAAGATGTGAATTACACGAAAGCGCTTGGGAACTTCGTGTTTTCTTCTTTCCTTGTGGTTATCAGCATATATATATATATATATAATCAACAACCTCACCAGCAAGGAATCGAACCCTCGACCTACTGGGTGTGACTAGGGAACGCTTACCGGCTTGGCCACAAGGACACTAAAAGCAGTTCTAGACTCTGTTATATTTCACACAAAGCCTGTTCATCGAGCTGATGGCGCCGTGAACCTCATTGGGAAACTGCCCGTGCCTCTTATGTGGTGTCAGTAGCATTTTACCGAATCCAGCTGGTGAGGTCGTTCATTATATGTTCAAAGTCCGCGTGTTATATGGACTAAAAATGAAGTATATACATATATATATTTTTATATATATATATATATATATATATATATATATATATATATGTATATACATATACATATATATATATATATATATATATATATATATATATATATATATATATATATATACCATATATATATATATATATATATATATATATATATATATATATATATATATATATATATATATATCCTAACACACTCACACACACATACGCACATACACTCACAGGTGAGACAGGTACCGTAGTGAGGAGGACCCGACAGTAATTGACACTTGTACAGGTGTGTGAGGCAGTTGTGACGTGTGGGATATTGTGTCCACACTCCCCATCACACACACACCTGGTCTTCCTCCCTAAATGCCACACAACGTAAACACCTAGAAAAAGTGCAAAAGAGGGCATGCAAGATTATTCTCTCCCCCTCCTACTCCACATATCAAGAAGCGCTCAACACACTGACCCTTTCGACTCTCACTGACCATCACCACGACCTCATCTGCAAATTTGGTAAGAAGCTTCTACACCATCCCCGACACCGGCTCCTACTACCACCTGAGATCCCTTGTCCGAGAATTGCTGTTCGACACCACAACCGCATCCAGCCCATACGTGCACGAACTGATCGCTATAAGAACAGCCCAGTCCCAACCATTGTAAAAATTATCAATAACTTGTAATACTGTAACACTGTCACTATGTTGAAATGAACTGTAGTTTGAGCTTTTCCCCATCTAAGTTATTATATGTCTTATTTGTGTCACTTATGTTACTTGTATATTATTTGTAATTCGTAACCCATTCCCCAAATATGTAACTATTTTTTCAGCCTTCTGGCTGCCAAGCTCTTTCAATAAACCGTTAATTATTATTATTATTATTATTATTATTATTATTACACACACACACACAGATCTCATAACAAGTAGCCAACAACTATAGTCTAACCTCACTGAAGATCTAATCAAGTCCTGCCATAGTTTATTCCCCAACTTGTAATTAGACAACACAACACGTGCGTCAGTCAGCGTGAGGGAAATGTCAGCAACGTGAGGGGAAGGTCAGCAACGGGAGGGAAAGGTCAGCAGCGTGAAGGGAAGGTCAACAACGTGAGGGGAAGGTCAGCAACGTGAGAGAAAGGTCAGCAACGCGAGGGGAGAGTCAACAGCGTGAGGGGAAGGTCAGCAGCGTGAAGGGAAAGGTAAGCAGCGAGAGAGAAAGGTCAGCAACGTCAGGGGGAAGTCAGCACTGTGAAGGGGAAGATCAACAGCATCAGGGGAAGGTCAGCAACATGATGGGGAAGGTCAGCAATGTGAGGGGAAGGTCAGCAGCGTCAGGAGTAGGTCAGCACAGTGAAGGGGAAGGTCAGCAGCGTCAGGGGAAGGTCAACACTCTGAATGGGAAGGTCAGCAACCTGAGGGGAAGGTCAGCAATGTGAGGGGAAGGTCGGCGGCGTGAATGGGAAGGTCAACAATGTGAAGGGCAGGTCAAAGTTCACTGAACCTGAAGTGTTGACATAAACACATATGTATGTGTATGTGTATATGTATGTGCATCTATACACAGTATGTGTATGTGTGCATGTATGTGTGTGTGTAAGTACATGTCTATGTTTGTGTATATGTGTATGTGTACGTGTGTGTATGTATATGTGTGTGTACGTATTCATGTGTGTAATAGGTATTGCGTATGACTGCATGGCAGAATTGCCTTCTGAGATCAGTCGGTCGTATTTCTCTCTCTCTCTCTCTCTCTCTCTCTCTCTCTCTCTTACCCATCAAACAATAACCACAATCAAAATTCAGGCCACAGAGCACCAGTTATAAATATATTTATTATATATTTATGTTATGAGCGAGAGTTAATTACTAAGTGCACAACAAAACACTAGTGATCGTAAAATACCCATAAAATAATATACTTCTATCGCTTTAACATTTTTGGCCCTGTGTGTGGGAGGAGGGTTGATGGAGGAGATTGAGGGAGGGAGAGAGGGAGGGAGGGAGGGAGGAGATTGAGGGAGGGAGGGAGGGTTGTAGGAGGAGAGTGGTTTGAGAACACACACACACACTCACACACACACACACACACACACTCACACACACACACACACACACACTCACACACACACACACGTAAATTGTTAATACATAAGACTAATACAGTATCATAGTGTTTAGTTTTTTAATCTATACAAAAATCATTCTGTCTCGTGATATCATTAGGGACATTTATCATATATGAACATTACGAAGGATGAGAAAAATGTCTTACTCAGTCTCAGGTTCATGTGAGTGGTTAATGGTCCCTTTCCTGATGTGGGGTTACTGATAAAAAAAAAAAAAAATACCACACATTATGTATATTGTAGCTTCCTACTTGGTTAAATTATAATATGTTATGTAGCTAGGAAGTGAAATGTAGGATAAAATGACTGTAAATGTGAACAGAAAGTATTAACTGTGTGTGTGTTTCTCAGTGTGACCTTTACATAACACCCATGACTTGCTAATATGACATTCTGTAGTTTAGTCGTTACCTGTGCTCAGTACCATTACCTGTACACAAGCCAAGATAATCAGACACGAAGAAAGAATATCTGATAATTGTCTCAGTTTCAACAAGAGGCTTCGTTGAGTCCGTCTGTACGTAGGTTTTCGGTTATAAACTTAGTAAGACTTCATGGATTTAGAGGAAACATAATATACTTTGAGGCGATGGAGGTTATGATGGCGTAGGCAACTCACTCTACGGCAGGGAGTCGGTCCGTCCAAGGTATAAAAGACGAAAATGTCAACAAGACAACCATGGGCTTTCCTAGATCTCCTCGTGGGTCCGATTGAGGGAGATTGTGGTGGTGGTGGTGGTGGTGGATGGGTGTGGTGGTGGTGGTGGGTGGTGGTGGATGGGTGGTGGTGGTGGTGGGTGGTGGTGGGTGGTGGTGGTGGATGGGTGTGGTGGTGGTGGTGGGTGGGTGGATGGTGGTGGTGGGTGGGTGGCGGTGGATGGGTGGTGGTGGATGGGTGTGGTGGTGGTGGTGGGTGGGGCGTGGTGGGTGGCGTTGTGGGTGCGGTGGATGGGTGGTGGAAGGTGTGGTGGTGGGTGGGTGGTGGTGGATGGGTGTGGTGGTGGTGGTGGTGGTGGTGGTGGTGGGTGGGTGGCGGTGGATGGGTGGTGGTGGTGGGTGGGTGGCGGTGGATGGGTGGCGTTGGTGGGTGGCGGTGGATGGGTGGTGGTGGATGGGTGTGGTGGTGGTGGTGGTGGGTGGGTGGCGGTGGATGGGTGGTGGTGGTAGTTAGACACAACACTGAGAGAACAGGGAAAACTATTCGATAACCATGTACGATACACCGCCTTCAGTCATTGCCTACTAGTAATTTATTCACTGAGTATCGCAAGTATGACGGTGTCTCTGTACTTGAAGAAGGGAGAGAATAGCGGCAGGGAGAGAATGGCGGCAGGGAGAGAATGGTGGCAGGGAGAGAATGGCGGCTGGGAGAGAATGGCGGCAGGGAGAGAATGGCGGCAGGGAGAGAATGGTGGCAGGGAGAGAATGGCGGCAGGGAGAGAATGGCGGCAGGGAGAGAATGGCGGCAGGGAGAGAATGGTGGCAGGGAGAGAATGGTGGCAGGGAGAGAATAGCGGCAGGGAGAGAATGGTGGCAGGGAGAGAATGGCGGCTGGGAGAGAATGGCGGCAGGGAGAGAATAGCGGCAGGGAGAGAATGGTGGCAGGGAGAGAATGGCGGCAGGGAGAGAATGGCGGCAGGGAGAGAATGGTGGCAGGGAGAGAATGGTGGCAGGGAGAGAATAGCGGCAGGGAGAGAATGGTGGCAGGGAGAGAATGGCGGCTGGGAGAGAATGGCGGCAGGGAGAGAATGGTGGCAGGGAGAGAATGGTGGCAGGGAGAGAATGGTGGCAGGGAGAGAATGGCGGCAGGGAGAGAATAGCGGCAGGGAGAGAATAGCGGCAGGGAGAGAATGGTGGCAGGGAGAGAATGGCGGCAGGGAGAGAATGGTGGCTGGAAGAGTAAGGCGGCAGGGAGAGAATGGTGGCAGGGAGAGAATGGTGGCAGGAAGAGTAAGGCGGCAGGGAGAGAATGGTGGCAGGAAGAGAATGGTGGCAGGAAGAATAAGGCGGCAGGGAGAGAATGGCGGCAGGGAGAGAATGGTGGCAGGGAGAGAATGGCGGCAGGGAGAGAATGGCGGCAGGGAGAGAATGGTGGCAGGGAGAGAATGGCGGCAGGGAGAGAATGGTGGCAGGTAGAGAATGGTGGCAGGTAGAGTAGGGTGGCAGGTAGAGTAAGGCGGCAGGGAGAGAATGGTGGCAGGAAGAGTAGGGCGGCAGGGAGAGAATGGCGGCAGGGAGAGAATGGTGGCAGGGAGAGAATGGCGGCAGGGAGAGAATGGTGGCAGGTAGAGTAGGGCGGCAGGTAGAGTAAGGCGGCAGGGAGATTAGGGAGGGAGGGAGAGTAGGGAGGCAGGGAGAGAATGGCGGCAGGGAGAGTAGGGAGGCAGGTAGAGTAAGGCGGCAGGGAGATTAGGGAGGGAGGGAGAGTAGGGAGGCAGGGAGGGGAGAAGCGCAGCAGGTCTCAGGAACAACATGATACCGACGACTGCCACAACAACAACACGAGACCCTACAAAAAGAGGTGAGTAGGAGGCTGACCCACTCTCATTTACCTGGTCCTAATGATCACTCAGTCGCTGCAGGTGAACTGCTGGGTGGTTGCTCTTATCATCAACGACAACAAACATTACTACTGTCATTACTTCCAACACCACACGTCAACACCACCACCACCACCTATCATTGACACCATCATTATCACCACCTCTTCCTCTCCACAACCAGATCCACACCACCTTCACCCTCCTCTTCCTTCCCATCACTATATAACTACCATACTCTTCCTCCTCCTATTTACCACACCACTTCATCCTTACCATTCTCCTCCCCCCCCCTCCTTTTCCCCTTCTCTTCTCCTCCTCCTTCTCTTAACCACTACAATCTTCTCACCCTCATTACCACTATTATCCTACCCCTCCTCCTTCTCATCCACCTCTCCTTCTTTTCTCATCACCCCATTTTTCCCCCTCCCCCTCCTTCTCTCCCTTCCTCCTCCTTCTCCCACTCCTCGGCCTCCTCCTCCTCACCACCAGGCTACAACACGACTCATCATCCCTGAAGATACACGTGACACTGGTACTCCACCGTCAGGAAGAAGCCCCCGGGTGTTCGTCCAGGTTTAATGGCCAATAGTACTTAGGTGAAGTCTCAGGTGGGGGTCCTGGTAGTGCTGAGGGTCCTGGAAGTGCTGGGGGTGCTTGGAGGTGGGTCTCAGGGCTCACGGGTTCCTGGGTACGCGAGGAGATGCTAGGATTGCTGGGAGTGCTGAGAGGTAGGTCGTGGCAGCAGCTTGATAAAATGTCAAGGGATTATAAGCAATATTCATTCAGCTAAAAGCAATAATGCAAAAGCTCTAATGCTCATAAGGATAAGAAAACCCCCACTAAAGCACTGTCCACTAAGAGGCAGTGTGGTCGGTACTGCACCCATCCACCTTTATTCCTCCCATTGTAAATTTATGAACAGTGGTAATATACAAGTGGGTGGAACAAGAGTGTCCCGGGAGCGAACCAGTGACCTTTAGGGCAAGAAGTGATCGCTGTACACACTCGCCCTTAACAATCAAGACTGTCAATAGAGTGTCTGTATCAAAACTTGGAAAAGAATACCACATAAACATAACTTGAGACTGACAGGGAGCTGAACCTTTGGCAATTTATAAACAATTACAGATGAAAACGAACTATTAGTGCTGATATATAATGTAATACTTAAAGGATTGCCTGAAGATTAGCCAATCCAGCTTAATATTAACCATACAAAGGCTAACCTAACCATACTAACCAAACCTAACCTAACCTAACCTAACCTAACCACCCAGGTAATATTAGGGAGTTTAATCATCAGGTAATAGAAGCTGGGAGGGAGGGGGTCTTACCTTCAGGTGATCCGCCTTAAATGCATCATCTAAAAAAAAACCAAAGACACAGGTAGAGTTTGTTGCTGCCCGTCAGACTGTCAGGTGACGTGCCAGTGACTCTTGTCGTTCACCTCACTTAACGATGACGACTTTCAACACCCAAGATTAACACGACACTTTATGGGGGCACAAACCCGAAGGTGTGTGTGTGTGTGTGTGTGTGTGTGTGTGTGTGTGTGTGTGTGTGTGAAATAATAAAGCTGTCACAGTACTACAGAAGCTTGGCGGTTGCAAAATATGTTTGTCAAGTAAAGTAAAACAGCGGCAGTATTAGAGAAGCTGACGTTTGTAACTACTTGCGTAAAACTGAGTTAAACGGACACAGTATTACAGGGGCTGACAACACACTCGTGGGGGAAAATCGCCTGAGTTTTTTACAGCCCCCTGACGAGATGCGACGCGGGGTGAGAGACTTCCTGTAGTTGCTGGTTGAGGTGATGTGATTTGAGATCTCGTGAAGATTAAAAACCCTCAGCTTATTTCACCTCATGATTAAACACCCTAACGTTAAATGAATGATTAGGTTAGGTTAGATTATATACGGTTAAGTTAGGTTAGGTTAAGTTAGTACTACTTTACGGTGTTTAATTATCAGGTGTAATAAGCTAAAAGCCCCCAATCTTCACGAGATCCATTTTTGTATCTCTGATTATTGTTGTAATGTTTTCACCACTGCTGACACTAACATCCTGAGACTCTACATCGCGGTGACCAACTTAAGTTCATGATAAATCCTATTACTTAATTTATGACGAGTAACACTGACCCCCCTCCCCCCCCCCCTCCTCTGTGCCGTCATCATCGTGGGTAAAACTTCCTTGTTGTGATCCATCATGACCTGTGAAACTGTCTCTTAGCTTCAGTTATTCAGACGCTGATAAATTAATAATATAAACAAATTAATTATCTCTACGAAAACCGGTTAATTCTATTTACATTGGAATGTGTTTAAACTTTTCTTGGTATTATTGCACACAGGTAAGCTACTACACCTGTGGACTCGACTCGTAGTGCTTACTGTTGCATGTGGGAGCAAGAGGCAGACCACAACACCTGTACAAATCAACTTCTCTCATAAAATATTTATTTACACGATGAAGTCATTTATACGTACTATCTGTTTATTAATAATAAATGATAAATAAGAAGAAAATCCAATTATATGGATAAAACAAATCCTCGCAACAAAACATAAATAGTTCAGACAATAATACTTGGCTGTTTTTGTTTCTTCCTTAATATCTAATACACCTGATCCAGTCCTATAAGTGGGAGTGAACTACAATCAACAAGTAAGATGGAATAAAACACATCGGGTTGTAGTGTATATCTCAGATCAGTGTGGGTCGTAAACATGAACCAAGGCAGAAGAAAACTCGGGTCCCAGAACTCACACATCAAGTCAAGTGTAGCGCCGTGTCTTCCCTCAGCCAATAGCATCGGCCTTGTAATATTTCATCACATAATGCAGTATTCATGAACCTGATAACCTGCACTACAATATTTAAAGGTCAGGAGAAAAATGGGCACAAAATGCTGTTACAACTGTCATGTGAACAGAACTGATCGCTTTTGTTGATACTATTCATGTCCTCGCCTAACCAAAGTCAGTTGAATTCTAGTGCTTCACCTCCTCACTGTCGAGAATATATTATAATAGATAGGATATAACAGTGATGACTGAGCGTTGCGTTACTGTAGTGTTCGTAAGGTGTGCTTCTAGTAGCAGATGTTTCATTATCGTGTGGCTACCAGGTGTGTGTGTGTGTGTGTGTGTGTGTCAGAGTTAGGCAGCGTTCGTGGCCCAGTAGTACAAAGAGCAGGTAATCACTATCGTCGCCAAAGAACTCCTACAAATGTGTGATAATAAATAATGCTCTCATCTATTATGTTTCCGACAGCATCACTCACCCACCCTGTCTGCTTCTCCCTGTCTGTCTCTACGTGTGACATAATACCTGCACATTTTACCCCATGTTAAAATTTACGCCACAGGTAAAAATTAATCCCATTAAAAAACATATATCATGACCCAGTGTGTTCAGAGGCAGCGGTACAGTTAAGTGCTCTAATTAAAACCCATTTAATTACATACGCCCGTCAATAATCACATTACATCACCTGGATTTAATAGCCAGTTCATATATGCCTGACTGTGTAGGGATTTGCTCTCTCTGAATATACCTACATACATACATACATATATACACATTGCATACATTACATACATACCTGTACATATAATATGGAAGCCCCTTGAAATCGAGGATGGCTGGCCCAAGGGACACCTTGGCGTGAATTTGTTTAAGGTGTAGAAGCTGTCGCCAACACAACAACCACACCCTAAGTTAACGAGCTGCATGATCCAGTGTCAAGGACTAGTCCGAGAAGACCGGACAACTCGCCAACTGCACTGGATAACCATTACCCCGGAACACGATCCTCAAATCGATTAACATCCAGGTTCCCAATTACTGCTGGGTAGACAGAAATGGCGTAAAGAAACTTGCTCGCTTGCGAGGCGAGAATAAGAACATAAGAAAATAAGGAGTCTGCAATAGGCCGGTTGGCCTGTGCATGGCAGCTCCTGTCGAGAGTTACTACCACTCTCTATCATCCATGAATCTATCTAGCCTCCTTTTGAAACTTTCCAGAGTTCCCGCACTTACTACAAAGTTGCTAAGCTTGTTCCACTCGTCCACCACCCTATTTGTGAACCAGTTTCTTCCTATCTCACTCCTAAACCTAAACTTATCCAACTTGAATCCGTTGCTCCGAGTCCTATCCTGCTCGGATATTATAAGAACTTTATCTATATCCCCTTTATTGATTCCTTTCACCCACTTAAATACTTCTATCATATCTCCCCGCACTCTTCGTCTTTCTAGGGAATGCAAGTTAAGTTTCCTTAACCTATCCTGATATGGAAGGTTTCTAAGTCCCGGAATCATTTTTGTCATTCTTCGCTGCACCGACTCTAGTGAATTTATATCCATTCTATAATAGGGGCACCAGAACTGAACCGCATAATCGAGGTGCGGCCTAACTAGCGCAAGATATAGTTGCAATAAGACCTCTGCACTCTTGTTACTTACACTTCTAGATAAAAAACCCAATACTCTGTTTGCCTTATTTCGAACATTAACGCACTGTTTTCTAGGCCGTAGGTCCGGGCTTACAAGTACATTAATCTGTATGTTCACTATGTTCCTTCACCTTTCTCTAATGAAGGCTTTTGTTAAACCACCAATGTATGTAATAAGTCATTTATGTCCAATGTATATTTTCAGCCTTTGGGCTGAAAACTTTTTCAATAAACCGTTTATTAGTATTATTATTATTATTATTATTATTATTATTATTATTATTACACACACACCTATTACCCATAGTTCCTAAGACAGATCTTAAGAGGCTGACTTGCCGTCCACTAGTTATTTCTTTAAATACCAGGTCTGTGCACTAATTACAGGTGTAGTTACAAGTAGTAATTACTGATTAGAGACCTAATTACACAGTTGATAATTTCGTTGTTATTATCGCAGTTGTTTAATTATCTGCGTCATTATCTTGTTGTTCCATTAAGTTCAGGCTGCGGTTACATCCGGGTTGTGTTAAGATATATGGAAGTTTAAATACAGGCCATTGGAGAGTCTCGACCATTATGTCAATTTGAGTAAAGGGTATATGTGAGTTTATATCTTTGTTACTGAATGATTTGTGTTTAAACGTGTATTTGCTGGTGTATATTTGCAGATGTGTGCTTGTGTGTTTGTATGTACGAGTGATTGTAAATTTGCGTCTGAAAAGACATATTTTACGTTTGTGTTCGTAGATGTGTGTTTGTAAGAGTATGTATGTAGACATGTGCATGTTAATGCGTGTGTGTTTATTAGTGCAAATTTGTATGTTTGTTTTTGTAAGACACTTATAAGTGTGTTTGTAAAGTATAGTGCTGTTGATGTGAGTTTGCAGACTTATATGTGTTTGTCGGTGTGATTATTTTCAGGTATGTGCTTCAAGACGTATGTTTGTAAGTTGCATGTTTGTACCTGTTGTTTACCTGTGTTTATCTGTCACATCCATACCTGTGTTTACCTGTCACATCCATACACAGCCAATTTAATATATATATATATATATATATATATATATATATATATATATATTATATATATATATATATATATATATATATACTCATTTTAGTCCATTTAACACGCGGACTTTGAACATACAATCAACGACCTCACCAGCAGGAATCGAACCTCGACCTACTGGGTGTGACTAGGGAACGCTTACCGGTAAGCGTTCCCTAGTCACACCCAGTAGGTCGAGGGTTCGATTCCTTGCTGGTGAGGTCGTTGATTATATATATATATATATATATATAAGAACATAAGAACATAAGAAAATAAGGAGTCTGCAATAGGCCGGTTGGCCTGTGCATGGCAGCTCCTGTCGAGAGTTACTACCACTCTCTATCATCCATGAATCTATCTAGTCTCCTTTTGAAACTTTCCAGAGTTCCCGCACTTACTACAAAGTTGCTAAGCTTGTTCCACTCGTCCACCACCCTATTTGTGAACCAGTTTCTTCCTATCTCACTCCTAAACCTAAACTTATCCAACTTGAATCCGTTGCTCCGAGTCCTATCCTGCTCGGATATTATAAGAACTTTATCTATATCCCCTTTATTGATTCCTTTCACCCACTTAAATACTTCTATCATATCTCCCCGCACTCTTCGTCTTTCTAGGGAATGCAAGTTAAGTTTCCTTAACCTATCCTGATATGGAAGGTTTCTAAGTCCCGGAATCATTTTTGTCATTCTTCGCTGCACCGACTCTAGTGAATTTATATCCATTCTATAATAGGGGCACCAGAACTGAACCGCATAATCGAGGTGCGGCCTAACTAGCGCAAGATATAGTTGCAATAAGACCTCTGCACTCTTGTTACTTACACTTCTAGATATAAAACCCAATACTCTGTTTGCCTTATTTCGAACATTAACGCACTGTTTTCTAGGCCGTAGGTCCGGGCTTACAAGTACCCCTAGGTCTCTTTCACAAGTCGACTTCTCTAGGTTGATGTTGTTAAGGCTGTATACATTATAAGTATTTGTTCTTCCAATATTAAGTACGCTGCACTTGCTGGTGTTGAATTTCATTTGCCATTTTTCAGACCACCCCTGCAGTATATTTAGATCCTCCTGTAATGCATTTGCATCCTGCCCTGAATTAATTTGCCGCCCTATTTTGGTGTCATCCGCAAACTTGCTTATGTCACTGCTGATCCCAGTATCTAAATCGTTTATGTAGATTATGAACAAGAGTGGGCCTAGTACTGACCCCTGGGGAACCCCACTGGTTACACGGCCCCACTCAGATTTAACACCATCTTCGCTCACCCTCTGCGTTCTATCGGTGAGCCATGATTTTATCCAATTTAAAACTTTCCCCTCGATACCATGAGCCTTAATTTTTCTCAGAAGCCTCTGATGCGGTACTCTGTCAAATGCTTTGCTAAAGTCTAAGTAAATAACACCGTAATTTTCGTCATTATCTACTACCTCGAAGACTTTCCTAAAAAACGTTAGCAGATTTGTTAGACAAGATTTTCCCTTTGTAAACCCATGTTGAGAGTCGTAGATTAATTTGCTTTTCTCTAGATGCGATCGGATGCTATCTGCTATAATTGATTCAAGAAATTTCCCCACTACTGACGTCAAACTGATCGGCCGGTAATTTGACGCTGGTGCTCTGTCTCCCTTTTTGAATATGGATACTCCATTTGCCTGTTTCCACAACTCTGGCACAACTCCAGTGTCTAATGATTTTGTAAATAAGTTTACGAGGGGTCCGCTAATCTGTTCCCTACACTCTTTTAAGACTCGAGGAAAAATTTCATCTGGCCCTGGGGATTTTGTATTCTTTAGTTTATTGATCTTCTTAAGAACATCCTCTTTTCTGATAGTGATATTCTTTAATTTCTCTTCTTCCTTTCCCTTAAATATCAGTTCCACCTCCGGAATTTCATCGCAATTTCATCGTGTGTGTGTGTGTGTGTTTATTTATTGCTGAAGTCATGGCACATCTAACCAAATGATAGTATTCTGGATAATAAAAGCAAGAGTTTAATTACCAACAAATCAGTAGCCACCGACTTACCCTCACGTTCACCACACCGACAACTGGGAATTGTGTTGTTGTTTCCGCAGGTGAATGTGGCGGAAAATATGACCACATAGTCTGAGAGCACGTAGGTAGGTAGAGGCTAATTTATGGCCGGAATATGTGTGTTATTCAACTGTGTGGTAATGTAGCCAACTGTGGTATAGTGTTCTTTATGACCCCACTGGAGGTTAGGACAGGGAAGGTTCAGGTAGGTTAGATTAAGTTAGGTTTGGCTAGATTAGGTTAGAGTAGGTTAAGGTGAGTTTGATTAGGTTACATGAGGTTTGATTGGATGAGGTTTTGTTTTGTTTGGTTAGGGTAGGTAAGGTTAACTTAAGTTTGGTTGGTTTAGGTTAAGGTCAGTTGGGTTAGGTTAAGTTAGGATACGTTAGGTTAGGTTTATTTAGGTTAAGGTAGGTTAAATTAATTTATATTTGTTTACCTTAGGTTAAATGCGGTCACTTTAAGTTAGGTCAGGTTAGTTTATGTTAGGTTAGGTTAGATTTTACACACACACACACACACACACACACACACACACACCAATATAGTATATCGTGCCAATTTTGACCCCTCAAATGACCCACTTAATGTCATTGTCTCCTGACACCTGATGCTGCATAAATTATTAAGGATCACCTGAAGATAACCCTCCTCACCTTATTTCACCTGATGATTAAAACACCCTAACGCTACCTTGGGCTTAGGTTAGGTTAGGTTAGGTTAGGTTAGGTTAGGGTAGGTTAGGGAAGCTGGAGTGTTTTATCTTCAAGTAATCCACTGTTGTTGTATTTACTTCCTCCAAATTACTTAAATCATCAGATGTTTACTAATATACTTGGAAGTACTTGAGATGTGAATTTAATACGCATTGGGGAAATCGACGAGGAATGCAGCACTGGGCGGGGTGATGCAGCATTGGGTAAGGTGATGCAGCACTGGGTAAGGTGATGCAGTATTGGGTAAGGTGATGCAGCACTGGGTAAGGTGCTGCAGTACTGGGTAAGGTGATGCAGTACTGGGTAAGGTGATGCAGCATTGGGTAACGTGATGCAGCACTGGGTAAGGTGATGCAGTACTGGGTAAGGTGATGTAGCACTGGGTAAGGTGATGCAGTACTGGGTAAGGTGATGTAGCACTGGGTAAGGTGATGCAGCATTGGGTAAGGTGATGCAGCACTGGGTAAGGTGATGTAGCACTGGGTAAGGTGATGCAGCACTGGGCGGGGTGATGCAGCACTGGGCGGGGTGATGCAGCACTGGGTAAGGTGATGCAGCACTGGGTAAGGTGATGCAGCACTGGGTAAGGTGATGCAGCACTGGGTAAGGTAATGTAGCACTGGGCGGGTTGATGCAGCACTGGGTAAGGTGATGCAGCACTGGGTAAGGTGATGCAGCACTGGGTAAGGTGATGCAGCACTGGGTAAGGTGATGCAGCACTGGGCGGGGTGATGCAGCACTGGGTGAGGTGATGCAGCACTGGATAAGGTGATGCAGCACTGGGTGAGGTGATGCAGCACTGGGTAAGGTGATGCAGCACTGGGTAAGGTGATACAGCACTGGGTAAGGTGATGCAGCACTGGGTAAGGTGATGCAGCACTGGGTGAGGTGATGCAGCACTGGGTAAGGTGATGTAGCACTGGGTAAGGTGATGCAGCACTGGGTAAGGTGATGCAGCACTGGGTAAGGTGATGCAGCACTGGGTAAGGTGATGCAGCACTGGGCGGGGTCTCGTTACCAAATATGAAATTCTGTTATCCTAGCCAATTATGGTGTGTAATTAAGTAAGCTCAGTGAACGTGGACACCACCGCCACACACCCTCATTCTGAAACCCTCGTACGGTAAATTTTCCCCTTAAATGATCGAAGGACGTAACTAATTTCACGATGCACAATGCCTCAATCTGTTATAACTTTTTCTCTTAAGTACCTGAAGACACACCCAGTTTCTTAAATACATATAGACTAATTCCGAAAAGTTCGTAAGGTGAAATTTATCTCTCAAGTGATCGATGGACATACACTCATTCTGAAAAGTTCATAATTTTTTATTTTCACTCTCGTAATATAAGAAACTAAATACTTTCACTTAGCCATATAAACTGTTTCTGAAAAAGCTATTACGTTATTATTTTTTTCCTCAGGTGACAAGAGAATTAAACTAATTTCACTTGAATGAAACGATCAACATATATATTTTTTCTTTTACCCTGAATTGGTTCCTTTCCCCCTTTCATCATTTGGTCACCTATAAAACAGAAAACATAAATAATCGTACGTTTCTCTCAGACTACTAACCTTGAGCTGCAAATTGCTTATAGCGGGATGGTAATTATGGCCAGCGTTTCATTATATCCAGGTGTAAAAAAAACCTAGAAAGAGAAATATGTTGCCAATATTTTTTTTTCGTTTTTCCTTTTTTTTAAGTTGAATGAGAATTGAATACTGAAATAATTTAAGCCTGTTGGTGTGATGGTAGGTATGGTGGTGCTGCTTCTCGTTTTCTTTTATGTGTCTCTTTATGGTCTCCCGTTTTCTATGTTTTATGTGTATATTTTCCCGTTTTCTGTGCTTAATTATTTCTTTTTATGTTTTTGAAGATCTGTTTTCTGTGTCATTTCCCTCTCTCTCTCTCTTCATCTCCTATCTCTCAGTGTTTTGTTCCTATCTTTTCTCTCTCGCTCTCTCTCACTCACTTTCCTGTTTCTCTTCTCTCTCTCTCTTGCTCTCTTATTTCTCCTTCTCTATCCCTCTCTTTCTCCGGCCAACAACCAATATAAAAGCCACACGGAAGCAGTAGAGAGAGAAAAGACCCACTGCTGCATGACCCCAAAGCCATAGTAGTTGTGTGGCTCTCAGAGATGAACGACCTACCATACTGTCTCCTGTACTCTGAGATATCGCAACGCTTAGGCCAGTTATAAGAGACTAAGGGTAATTGAGGCGCTATTTTACCCCATCTTATTTCTTCTTCATTTTCTGTCGTAGTTTAAGTTACCCAAGTTGATGTATTGTTTTGAATATAGTTAGAGGAATTTTTATTTTTTTTTTTTGCTTTCGAACTTGTGGGAAGCTAAAGTGATTTGGGATTTGGTCATTTTTTAAAGGGTTATATCACGAGTTGAAATTTAGCTTTTTTTTGGGGGGGGGGGCATTCCGTGTAGAGGTACAGTATATACGGTATATATATACATATAACCCCCAGATATGTTAATCACAAAGTACGTTTTATTCCAATACAGTTAAAAGCTCATTCATTGTCCAAAACGTGTAAAAAAAATATTCTCTCGACTAAAGTTTTCGTTATAGTGACCAAATTATTTATTGTTTTTCACACAAACAGCGATCAAAATCTTTTGAAGTCCTAATCCAGTAACGTTTTAGTTTGAATACGTAATTAAAGATATGGTGAGTGTTGGTTTTTCAATCGACGTGAGGGAGCGAGGGAGAGGGTTTGTTTCTGTATTCTTAAACAATTTATACGTACAAACATACTCGTATACATTATACATTCACAAGAACATTATATAAATATCTTATATATAGTAAATGGCAATAACAATAACATTAATCATGACAACAACAACTTGAACAATAAGATAAATCAATAACAACAATTAAAGTAACAACAATAACAACATCCACTTACAACACTTGTTAGCTTTACCTTGCGTGGTAAAGAGAGGAACAAAATTATCGTAATATTTTGAGCTGGAACAAAGTAATAGTCTAACAAACAGCGTTCAATATTCTTCCCACGGTAGTCAGAGTGTTTAATAAAAAAAGTAAAACACACAAACAAACAAACAACCACAAAAGACCGTCTTAATTGTGGGAGTTTCAACAGTGATTTTTTCTTTTACTTAATTTTTTTTTCTTACACAAACGTGACGAGAGGAAACCATCCAAGGTAGACGAACACACTAAGCTCCCGGCTGTGGGTAGATTAATCACTCGAGTACAATGCTAACGCCTTCAGTATGATGAAGTAATCCCTTGAGATATATAAAGAATTCTGAGATATATTGAGAGAGAGAGAGAGATAGAGAGAACACACACACACAAACACACTCCTTTGATATATTTGTGTTCTCATTGTAACCATTTGCTTTTTTCATATATGTATCAATATAGATGTAGATTGGTTTCTGTGGCGGTCAAGTGGAACAGAGTAATCCACAACTCCCAAGAGCACACGTTAACTATTCTCGCTGGCTCTGGTATTGGTGGTTCACTACTGCCGGCATCTTTTTTTTTCACTGTTTCGTGTTTTAAGTTTTGATGTTGGACCCAGTGGTTGTGTGTTGCTATTATTATTATTATTATTATTATTATTATTATTATTATTATTATTATTATTAAATACACTGCTTCAGCGAGGTAGATTTTAAATGTCAATAACCTCTCATAAAAATAAACACAGTCTTGGCCAGTTGCGCCGTTAAGAGGAAAACCGGAAAATGTTTAGTTTTATATAAAATAATTACGTATATTGTAGAAAAATTTACGGTATAGTGCTCACATTGATTCTCCTGAACATTCCCAAGTTAAGTTCGACCATAGCGAATCGAACTTATCTCGACCTGTGTTTGTTTGTTTTTTACTCAAGTTGGAGATCGTTCAGTAGGAAAGGAACACCGACTCTCTCCATCACTTGGCCAACTTTTGGGTGAGGGAGGAGGAGGAGGAGCCTAGGATGAGGTTGTCATTGGATGCTGCCTCATTGGTCATTCCCGGAGCTGTCGTCTAACGAGTCCCAGTTAAAACTTTTGTCGTCTGTTTTTGTCCGGGTATTTGTGTTCCTATTTTGTCGTGGAAAGACTTTGGTGATTTACACTCCTGGTCGACGTGCAGATTGGTTATTTATCCTGCTTGTTGTCGTGGAGTCTAGTTATTTACACTCTAGTTGTCGGGGTAACTCGTTATTTACTCCAGTTGTCGTGGTAACTGATTATTTACATTTAAGTTGTGGTGGTATTGGTTATTTACATACCCGTTGACGTGGTAATTAGTTATTTACACACCCATTGTCGTGGTAATTGTTAATTTACACTTCAGTTGTCGCTGTAACTGGTTATTTACACACCTGTTGTCGTGGTAACTGGTAATTTACACACCTGTTATCGAGGTAACTGGTTATTTATACACCTGTTGTCGTGGTAATTGGTTATTTACACTCCAGTTGGCGTGAATAATAGTTGTTTATTGGTTATTTACTGTACACGTCCTCGCTCACATAATCAAGAGAAATTATTATACACACAGACTCATAAATAAGCACCCACACATACTTGTATTCAAAGCTCATGAACCTTTATCTGTGTGTGTGTGTGTGTGTGTGTGTGTGTGTGTATGTGTGTATGTGTGTGTGTGTGTGTGTAAGCTCGCGATGATCCACAGAAAATGTAAACACACAACAGCTGACAGACCAATCTAGCTTCGCTCTCCACCCTCGTCTGGCTGCTGGCATCTGTAGCGCACGAGATACACCCACCCACCTTAACCCTCCGTAGCGGAATGAACCACAGGTTGTTTTTGCCGTACCTTGGGTGGGATACAAGTGAATTCGCGACGCTATGCAGAGAGGGTCTTGAGTTGCCTCATTTTTGTCCTACATAAATACGCATTTGGTGGTGAAAAAGGTGTGGAAAAAAATATAAATATAATGTTTATTATTATTTTTTTTCATCTTTTTCATATTCGTTTATTTTGTTTTAAGTCGTTGTGGTTTATTGACACCATGTCTAAATCTGTCAGAGAGATATTTACATCCGCTTCAAAATATATAAATAAATAGATCACATTACACATAGTATGTAAAGCGATACGTAATATTTAATGAATAAATAAAATTGACAATTGATATGAAATTGAATAAAACGAAAACCAAAAAATAAGAAGAAAGACGAAGAAGAGGGAATAAAAGATTAATAAATAAGGAAGAGGGGGAAAACAGTGCTATACTAAACATTTGTGCTAAACTTGTCAACATTTTCCTCCTTTGCACACTACGGCACTCTCAGTGTCATCAACCCTTGGCACCTGCAGCGGTTCCTTCCGCTGACGTGTATGAGAGAGAGAGAGAGAGAGAGAGAAGAGAGAGAGAGAGAGAGAGAGAGAGAGAGAGAGAGGAGTTGGGGGAGCTGTGAGAGAGAGTTAGATGGTGTAAGAAATAGAGACAACATATAGTATTCATTAGAGGTGTCTGGGTCACCTGCCTCTTATTAATAGAAGTGGGTGAAAGAGTATAGGTGGTGCGTCTGACACACACACACACACACACACACACACACACACACACACACACACACACACACACACACACACACACACACGCACACACACACACACATACACACACACACACACACACACACACACACACACACACACACACACACACACACACACACACACACACACACACACACACACACACACACACTTGTTCCTAGGCGGTCAGCAATTAATATATCAGAAACACATTACAATTTCCTTTACATCACATATCTAATAATTCACCGTCAAAATATACAAAATTTTTTTTACAGCGCACATGAAATTTAATATTGGCTTTCCCTTTAACTAAATGAATATTATATTAAGCATATTTCGTACGGCATAGTCACCTCACCTAACCTAACCTAATCTAACCTAACCTAACCTAACCTAACCTAACTTACCCAAAACTACGAGGTCACAAGTCATTCACCCCGTTTATACTAATATACGTATTGGTTGACGTCTTTCCTTATTCCTCTCATCGTTAAGTCTCCTCCTTTCACATTATTCATTAACTGTGATTACTCTTTCGTTCTTCTCACTCTCTCTCATCATTTTCTTCTTCATTCCTCCTACTTATCTTTCTTGCCCGGAATTTATTAAGTTTTCTTTTATGTTTTCTTATTACTTCATTGTTCTATCTTGTTATCTGTTCCCATGGCCACCGCAGCCTGTGTGCTCGTGGTCTCAGGGTTGTCTATGACCAGAAGCTCTGCTCACAAGACCTGATGCAGGGTAGTGCTGCTCGCGTGAGTCTTGCCGCCGTAGGGGGGGGGGGGGGGGACACTCCACACCCCTACACCACCAACACACCTCCATAACACCACACCCCTACTCCACCAACACACCTCCATAACACCACACCCCTACACCACTGGCACACCACACCCCTACACCATCAACACACCTCCATAACACCACACCCCTACACCACCAACACACCTCCATAACACCACACCCCTACACCACCAACACACCTCCATAACACCACACCCCTACACCACCAACTCACTTCTATGATGAATTCAACGCAAGCAGACAAGTGCAAACAAACACTATTCAATCTATTGTTTACCACGATGAGATAAATCAAGTGAAGCTTGTGTATGGAGCAAATAACAAGATCACTAAATTACAAGATGTTGTAACCGCTAGGCTAGGGTTAGGATACAGCTAGAAACCATAATCTCTGGCCCACTAGGTTGAACGGGAGGCGAGGTTAGGGTGGTGTTACGAGAGTTTATTAGACAATATTCTTAAAACAGTCGAAAAAATATTGATGTGTTACCGTGTGAGTCACTTGATGAGACACACTTATTGGTTCCTTGCTGGCCATAGAGTAATGATGAACCACAGCTGTATATCGTCAACAAAATTTTGACACGTCACGACAGGATCACGCCCCCAAGGAGTGATGCTAGCGGAGGTCCAATTATGACCCCTGTGTAAGGTTGAGACTTTTCCTCTACTTCTCTTTAAGACTGAGAGAGGCAACACTGGCTAGTGACGCTAAGAGTATCTACTATCATATATTGATATATTTATTACTTATCCTCAAGTGGCGTCCACAACACACCGAGACTTTGGTGTTTGTGTCTGTTAACATAAAGCCTCGGCCTGCTTCTGTACTATGGCGCTGACAACATTATGTAGTGTGGGACATCACCAGAGTACTCCTGTGTTGGCCTCAGCAGACATATTCCAAAACTGCTGCTGTCCTTTTAGCAGCGGTCAGTGGACATGTTACTGGTCCATTAGACATAACATATATTTGATTTATCTCACGTTTGTGGGAGTAATAAAAGTTACAGTATATTCAAAGTAAAGGGAGGATGACCTGAACGACTGGTGACGAGTATTCAAGGGCATGATGCTCTGTGTGTCCGTGTGGGCGTTGCCACTCTGTGAGCCGCCGTCCAATAAGAACCCCTGACCTCATTTCCTGCTCAACCTGGGTGGGCCAGTAATTATGATATCCTGACTACCTCTGGCAGTATATCCCTCAAGCAGATGTGAACAAAACTAAATGTTAAGTGTGTGGCCAGACCTATGGCCACACATTTGAACACTACGTCCTCGACTGTGTGAAAATAGAACCTTTTAGGGACAGGTCCAAGCACAATGTGTGTGTGAAATGGCACAACACTTTATCTCTAATGGCAAGAGAGCTGACATATTAAGATTGTTTCCACTTTTTTACACTTAGTAGCTATATCAGCTCCCATGTATAGAACCAAACACACAATGCGCTTGAATACCTCTTACGCAAATGTGAATAACAAAGTGTGCGGCCAGATATACTGCCTCACACTCTTGTACTCACGCATTTGCGATTAAGTTACCCTTTATGTATAGAACTAAACAAAGAATTTATTTGAAATACTCTGTAACATTCAGTGCCATAATATCCTCATCACGGGGGTTAGTTATACTGACCCTTAGTGAACTCTACTCTACCGCTCACAGGTTGAGTATGGGGCGCACAATAAACTAGGCGCTGAAAGTGGCAAAATTAAAAATAAATAAAATTAACGAACACACCTCCTAACCACCACACCTCTACACCACCAACACACCTCCTAACCACCACACCAACTCGCCATCACAATACCACATCACTTCAACACTACACCTCCATATCACCACCACCATACCTCTAAAGCACCACACCTCCAAAGCCCCACACTGCCACACCATCACAGCTCCTCACCATCACAGCCCATCATCTATAATATCTCCACTTCATCTGTGTTTCACAAATTAGTACAACGGTGTTCCATTTTCCACGACCATTCCGAAACTTTCACACCTGTCTCTTAATTAAGGAATCGTTTCAGGGGTTCAGATGTGGCACGGTACTGTGTGTGTGTGTGTGTGTGTGTGTGTGTGTGTGTGTGTGTGTGTGTGTGTGTGTGTGTGTGTGAACTGAACCTGAAACACATAAAATTCAAGTAGGTTAAACTCCCCAAATGTATAGTGCCAAGTGCCAGCCCTAAACCCTTGAGATAACCTTTCAACCTATTTCTTTCCTATCAATCAAAAACATCTTATTTGTATCTCTACAGTCTTCATAATTAAGTAGTGCACAGTACAATACATCTGAGTTATTCATACTATTCTTATTACATCTGCACTGTACTATATATTAAACTTATTCACTATCAGTCTAACTACAAGTTATTCATTATCACACATTATGTATATACGCTGTATTATATATCAAAGTTACTCAAAGCTAAATATATTATGGCTTGTAATCAGAGTTATTCATCATTACTCTAATTGCTTATACACTGAACTATAATCCCCAGTTATTCACTACCTCATCCCTCCCTCCAGGTAATATTCACCACCTTCACTATTCATTTATTCATAAGCTTCACAGGTGTTGCCAGGTAATGTGAATGACCTCTGTACCTCTGGTGATCAATGTCAATTAATCCAAACTTATTAAACATTTATTATGGCAATTTGTTTGATGTTAAGGTGTTTGTTTTTGCCGTGTTTTGTGTGTGTGTGTGTGTGTGTGTGTGTGTGTGTGTGTTTTCTCTGTGTACGTTCTAATTTACATTATTATTTTTAAGTAACTGTAGTAGAAGTTGAGTTATATTTACGAGAGAGAGAGGGAGAGAGAGAGAGAGAGAGAGAGAGAGAGAGAGAGAGAGAGAGAGAGAGAGAGAGAGAGAGAGAGAGAGAGAGGCTGTTGTCGACAAATGATAATCACAGAGTAAAAAAAACCTCCTTTAAACGTCTTCATCTACGGAAATATTATGTTTATTGTATATACTGCACACACACACACACACACACACACACACACACACACACACAACACAGTCAAGGCAGCCTCGTACCGTCTCTACATGCTACGAAGACTTAGGTCACTTGGGACACCCACGCCAGAGCTGAGGACCATCTACAACGCCTTTATTCTCCCCAAACTAACGTATGCGTCACCAGCCTGGTCGTCTTCTCTCAACTCCACCCAACAACGTCAGCTAGAGAAGGTACAGAAGAGGGCCTGCAGAATCATACTCAGCGCAGAATACTCCGGCTACACCAACGCTCTCTCCACCCTGGAAATGCCATCTCTCAGTGACCTCCACCACCAAGTACTGGAAAGGTTTGGCCGTGGACTACTGCACCACCCTCGCCATCGCCACCTCCTGCCACCTGCAGCCCCCCACCCAACTCGGGCAGTCCGCCACTACAACAAAATTCAGCCCATAAGAGCCGTCACCGATAGATATAAGAACAGCACCATCCCATCTATTGTCAAAATAATAAACAACTCCTGATCTATGTACTGCACAGCCCTGTAAATGTATTCAATGCATATTATATCATTATGTCTAAATTAAATGAAAGTCTGTATATTTTCAGCCACCGGCTGCAACTCTTTTAATAAACCGTTTATTATTATTATTATTATTATTATATACCTGCAAATTTGTATGATGGTTTTTGGCATTATTTTCTGTTTGTCTGGACGTACTGAACTATATTAAGAAACTAGATATCAAAAACCAAACAAGACATCAAGAAATATGATATCAAGATATATATCAAAACACGTGATATCACAAAAAAACACAACATATCAACAAACATAAAACATCAATCAAAACGACATCAATGAACAGATTATCGTAAAACATGTTATCAAGAAGTCAATAATAATCAGGATATCAACACAAACAAGATAACAGAAACAGGATATCAAGGAAAAGTCTTCAGATCTTACTTGGTCTCTGAGGAAACCACGACAAGACTTTTAACCACTGAAATCGACTGAAACTCAAAAAAAGTATTTCTGAGGGCGACGTATTTTGTGTTGCGGAAGTTTTACACACTTCTGATCGACTGACTTTTGTTATATATGGTGAAAAAAAACCCAGATTTTATGATTGGCTTAATTAAGACGAGTTCAGTATTGACAGACAGACAGACAGACGAACCTAAACTTATTTACTACCTTCATATATTATCCTTACATTTCAGGTTAATACCGAGCTGTAGGGGTAGAGATCAGTCACACCTTACCCGGGGAAGTGTACTAATCCTGTATATTTTATTGTCTATTGACGTGTAAATAGATCATATGAAACACTGCAGGTAATTAATAGACGCTAAATAAACTAAATAGAATATTGATACATAATTAAGTCCTGATAATGTGTTGTACTCAGACTAAACCCACCCGGACGATGACTCCTTTTTAACACCTCCTAATGAACGATGGGACTGGGTAAGTCACTTTATAATGTTTATACGACAAGTGGACCAAATACCACATTCAGCCTAATGATACTTTGGCACACTCGTAATTTCCTCAGAGTTTACCAATAAAAAATACTACGTAAGTCTTTTAGCTTATAACACACAGGAGAGACCGATTATATCTCGACACTGAACACTCCAAAACTTAGATATTTAAAAATAATTCAACTTTTTAAGTAGGTTGCATTGCTGTTGTAAGTTGGAAGATTTAGAAGAAAATGAAAGTCTTTTATTCCAGTAACGACTGACGATGTAAGTGGAAAGAATGCTAAGTATTAAAAAAACACGAAATCAAAATTAAGAAGAAGAATTTGAATAATAATGCTTGTTCGTTGTTGATACGTACAACAACATTATATGTATCTAGTGAAAAAAACACGACTGGTGTACGGTTTGGTTAGGTTAGGTTAGGTTAGGTTAGTCCCATCACCTCCTCTTCCCTCGTCATTCCTATCACTTCCTCCCTTCTTCCCTTCCCATCACCCGTCGTCCCTCCTTCCCTTCAATAGCTCGCTCTTGTTCCTCCCTTCAGGTGGTGAGGAGGAGAGGGGAGCGGGAGAGGGGAGCGGGAGAGAGAGGGGAGCGGGAGAGGGGAGCAGGAGAGGGGAGCGGGAGAGAGGAGCGGGAGAGAGAGGAAAGAGGTAAACAGCATCTGATGCCAACAAAACAAAAGAGCATCAATGTGTCAACACAGGGGGGAGCGACGATGACTCATGGTGGCTATTACACCTCATCCCATATATGGCCACCAACACCACCCAATTCTCTTCCGCTCTGCAGCACACAAGAGTCAATATTGAACAGGTATAGCGGCAGTGACCCACAACCTCGTTTACCGGCACTCTAATTAGTACTGGATCTTTCGTGTGTGTCTATGGCTTGGTCGGTAATAGAGCGATCAAAAGAATAGGGCGGCTTTTGTTTCTTGAGGTCTTTTGTGTTCATTCGTCTATACTTCCTGTATGGTGCCGAGTATATTATACCTTTACGAGGGTATTGTTGTCGTGTAGAGTGAGGTAAGGACACCATACACGTTCTCTCTTTTCATTAAAGTATTCAGTAATTGAAGTTTTATGTATGACTCTTACAACGTTTTAACTTTGATGTCTTATGAGGGCTTTAGTAACTCACGGCATAAGGCACTGAGAAGCTGACCTTGGCTGACATCATTAAACGAGAGAGAGAGAGAGAGAGAGAGAGAGAGAGAGAGAGAGAGAGAGAGAGAGAGAGAAAAGGAATTAACTTCATCTTCGTTGGTGTATTTAGTCCCAGTGGGTATTGATTATGTACCTCCTCTCTGGACTAGTTAGCTTTTGGCGGAATTATTAAACTACTAACTCTATTATTTAGCTCCGGGCGGCTACAGCAGACCTTAGAGTCTCCTCTCCCTAGCAACCAGAGATCATTCTGCCATACTTGTTGGCCTGTATGTATATACGAGTAGATATGAACAACGAAGAATTTCCAAGCATGATGGGCTTGATGTTAACCCCCAGAGCAGTGGTTCTCAACGGGGTCCACTTGGACCCCTTGGGGAGGAATTTTGGTCAGGGGAGGATTATGTCTAGTTCTCAGCCCTTGAAAACCGCGCCAGACGTTGTTTGTTACCATCTAGTGAGCGTCAGGTCAACTACACTCAGCTGATGCCTCCTTTTGCTTGGTGAACGCTTTAAATAAGGAACTGCAGGGTGAACAAAAAACTCTCATGGACTGCAAAACCAAAATCTGTGGTTTATAAGCAAACTGAACTTTTGGAGGGCCCAAATCTTGAAGAATAATCTGTCCCAATTCACGCACCTCGCCAAATGTGAACCATCGGGTGATGTCCTCCGAATCATCTCTGAACATCTTTCCAAGTTGAACGACAGATTTACCGATCTCAAACAATTGAACTTTCCCTCTTGGATTACTCAGCCATTTCTTTTTAACTGCGAAAGTAATGAGTGTCTTGCTATGGACCCTGATCAGATCGACGAGTTGATGGACTTACAAAACGATGACAGTGTGAAACCGATCCATGCTTCAAAAAAAAATAACTGATGTGGCTGGATCCCAAAGTCAGTGTCAAATATCAACAATTAGCTATGGAAGTCCAGCAAGTACTTCTGCCATTTCCGACCACATACTTGGTTGATTGTATCTTCAGTGCTGTTACTAATATTTTGACGAAAAAAAAGAGAACGTGTCGACATTTGTGAGCGTGGTGATCTTCGAGCAAAATTGACTTGTTTTGTTGATCGATTTTCTTATTAAGTTTCTCAGCACGAGGCTCAAGGTTCTCATTAAAGTTGTACAATTCGAATGGAAATCTGATTATAATAGTTACAATTCTGAAAATTTTACTTTTCTTATTTAATTTTTTGTTTTAAATAATCACCTTTAGTTTAATTATTCGTTAATGAAGTGTTTTGTTTTACTTTTAGTTTTTTTTTACTTTTATTCTCTTCACCACTGATCGGCGCGTTAGCTGCTTGGGCAATCGGTCACGTCTCTGTTACGCACTGTTGGCAAGTACTGGGCTTGAAAGAGCTGTAGAAATAAGTGGCTACTTATTTCTTCCTTAATATTTGGTCAAATAATCACCTTTAATTAATTAATAGACAAGAATTGTTTTGTTTTGTAGACTAAATGAATTTCAATAATTACAATTGTAAAAATAAAGTATAATTATCAATGATGCTGATTTAAGGATGAGGAGGATTTGGAAGAGCCTGGGATCGCTAAGGAAGGAATGCGATGTGGGACGTTGAGAAACACTGGTCTAGAGTATGAAGACTTAACCTTTTGAGTACAGTAATTTAATCCCTTGCGTACGATGTCTTAAGCCCTTGAATACGACGGCTAAATGTCTTGTGTATAATGATTAAATCCTATGAGTACGATGCCTTGACCTATTAGACACAATGAGTACTTCCCATGAGTACGATGAAACACTGTACTCTGGGGATGAAGTCATCAAATTTAAGGGATTAAAAAACTGGTGAACCATGGCGTTTTAGTCGAGGTGTCAGTGTGCTGCTCTGGCCACACCTGAGGAGGGGGGAGGGGGAGGTGAAGGGGAGGCAAAAGGGGAGGAGAGGAAGCAGGAGGATGAGGGGGAAGAAATGGAGGAAGGGATGAGGGGGGAGATGAGCATCACCCATGACCACCACAACTTCATCTGTGACCACCAGAGTGAGTGCCAGCTGGTGCCTCTAGGCCATGGCACTAATAGTGAAGGTCATTAATACCTGGCACTGGACAACAGGGGCTCAGTATAGGTCCACCTGGAGGCACCTGGTACACCTTTAATTATTGACTGTGTCATTGTTGCTGAAACTCCCACCTTCTCTTGAGATGGTCTATGACACACTGGGTGGATGAGTGGGTGGTGTTTGATGGGTGATGGGTAGAGAAGTGGGTGAGTGGTGGGGTGTTGGAGTGGGTGATGGTGAGTGTTGACAGTATGCTTCCTATGCAATTGTGAAAAATATAAAATGTAAAGTGAGTAGACAGACATATGGCCACACACTCGAACACTATATCCTAGACAGCGAGTAAATAAAGCCTTTCAGAGACTGGTCCAAGCTTACTGTGTGTGTGTGTGTGTGTGTGTGTGTGTGTGTGTGTGTGTGTGTGTGTGACCAAGACCTTCTTTGACCTCTGCTCTGTAATTTTTTGCAGTACAGATCACTGGATGAGTATGGGGTGCACAATGAACTACCTGATACTTCTGGCAAAATTCAAACCACCATCATCACCACAACTACAACCATCAACAGCACCACCACCACCACCACTACTATCACCATCACCACCACCACCACCACTACCATCATCATCACAACCAACACCACCCTCTTCCATCACTACCATAACTGTGAACCCTCCCACAACCATTATCACCATCTCTACCACTGCTGCTACCAACCACACACACACACACACACACACACTAGCCAGGTATAAACATTAGGCCCTACACCCAGGCTTCAGGCTTTTAGCAGAAAGCCGTGACAGAGCCGTCAGTGGACACAGGCTTGAGGCTAAGCCGGGTCGAGGGGCAGCACGTGACCCAGTAAGATCACAAAACTTACCACCATCGTCAACACTGTGACAATGTTTTTAGGGGTGATGGTGGGGGGGGGGGTGGTGAAGAGAGTGAGGGGTGTAGGGGGGGGTGAAGGGGTGTAGAGGTAGAGGGGGTGTAGAGGTAGAGGGGGTGTAGAGGGAGAGGGGGTGTAGAGGGAGATGTGGAGGAGTGAGAGGGTGTGGAGGAGTGAAGGGAGTGTGGAAGGGGATGTGGAGGGATGATGGAGCGTGGTAGGGTGAGGGGATATTGAGGAGGAAGGGAAATGGTGGGGATGAAGAGGGGGAAAAATTAAAGAGAAGTAAGTTTTAAATGTAAGAGAGAGAGAGAGAGAGAGAGAGAGAGAGAGAGAGAGAGAGAGAGAGAGAGAGAGAGAGAGAGAGAGAGAGAGAGAGAGAGAGAGAGTTTATATGACAGCGTAAGTAAAAAAAAATAACATTTGGGATGCTATAAATATTTATGTATGGTGGGAAGAGGCTTCCATCACCTGCCACAGGTGTGTGGTGTTAGGAGAGGCTTCCATCACCTGCCACAGGTGTGTGGTGTTGGGAGAGGCTTCCATCACCTGCCACAGGTGTGTGGTGTTAGAAGAGGCTTCCATCACCTGCCACAGGTGTGTGGTGTTAGGAGAGGCTTCCATCACCTGCCACAGGTGTGTGGTGTTAGGAGAGGCTTCCATCACCTGCCACAGGTGTGTGGTGTTAGGAGAGGCTTCCATCACCTGCCACAGGTGTGTGGTGTTAGGAGAGGCTTCCATCACCTGCCACAGGTGTGTGGTGTTAGGAGAGGCTTCCATCACCTGCCACAGGTGTGTAGTGTTGGGAGAGGCTTCCATCACCTGCCACAGGTGTGTAGTGTTGGGGGAGGCTTCCATCACCTGCCACAGGTGTGTAGTGTTGGGAGAGGCTTCCATCACTTGCCACAGGTGTGTATGGTGGGGAGAGGCTTCCATCACCTGCCACAGGTGTGTAGTGTTGGGAGAGGCTTCCATCACTTACCACAGGTGTGTATGGTGGGGAGAGGCTTCCATCACCTGCCACAGGTGTGTAGTGCTGATGGAGATGTCCCCAGGGGAGGTATACTGCCCTGGACGACACAATACACTGATGTATCAACTCGTGGCTGGCAAATATCAATGTAATCGCAGGAAACTTTTGTTTCATTTCACCAATAAATCTGTGAAATCAAATAAATTTGATTGAGTTTTGAATTTCAAGCGTTATGGACAAACATTTTACCTGCGCTAAAAATTCAAGCAAAGTGAGACGAATATTAAGTTTGTGTGTGTGTGTGTGTGTGTGTGTGTGTGTGTGTGTGTGTGTGTGTGTGTGTGTGTGTGTGTGTGTGTGTGTAATAATAATAATTATAATAAATAATTAACGGTTTATTGAAAAAATTCTGCAGCCCGAAGGCTGAAAATATACATTGGACATAAATGACTTATTACATACATTGGTGGTTTAACAAAAGCCTTCATTAGAGAAAGGTAAAGGAACATACAGTGAACATACAGATTAATGTAGGTGTTGAACAGCAAACTCGTAGTGTAGTAACTCCCTCCCAGATGGTGTTAGGAGCAACTCACGTGGTGTAGTAGTTCCCTCAGATGGTGCTATGAGGGACCTGGCGTAGTAATTCCCTCGCAGATGGTGTTATGAGGGGCCTCACGTGGTGTAGTAATTCCCTCACAGATGGTGTTATGAGGGACCTCACGTGGTGTAGTAACTCCCTCACAGATGGTGTTATGAGGGACATCACGTGGTGTAGTAATTCCCTCACAGATGGTGTTATGAGGAGCCTGACGTGGTGTAGTAATTCCCTCACAGATGGTGTTATGAGGGGCATCACGTGGTGTAGTAATTCCCTCACAGATGGTGTTATAAGGGACCTCACGTGGTGTAGTAATTCCCTCACAGATGGTGTTATGAGGGGCATCACGTGGTGTAGTAATTCCCTCACAGATGGTGTTATGAGGGACCTCACGTGGTGTAGTAATTCCCTCACAGATGGTGTTATGAGGGGCATCACGTGGTGTAGTAATTCCCTCACAGTTGGTGATATGAGGGGCATCACGTGGTGTAGTAATTCCCTCACAGATGGTGTTATGAGGGGCATCACGTGGTGTAGTAATTCCCTCACAGATGGTGTTATGAGGGGCATCACGTGGTGTAGTAATTCCCTCACAGATGGTGTTATGAGGGGCCTCACGTGGTGTAGTAATTCCCTCACATATGGTGTTATGAGGGACATGTGGTGTAGTAATTCCCTCACAGATGGTGTTATATGAGTGAGGTTTGGTCCCAGGCCTTCCTATCGTAGACGTGTGTGTGTGTGTGTGTGTGTGCGTGTGCCTCTATGATTATGTGCGTGTGTGTGTGTATATGTGCCTCGAAGATTACATGTATGTGTGTCCACAGTTCGCCACACAACTAAACTCAACATAAGGTATCCCACCCCCCCCCCCCCACCCAACACACCAAATTAACCCGTACGTAAAATATCCTCCCCTCAAAAATAACAAACCATACTTTGGAGTTTATTACCCTTCCTATTCAGCTAAAACATGCAAAGATTATTACATTAAAAGTAACAAGTGTAAGGTTGGGTGGTTGATGGGGGGCGAGCCTACTAGCTTAACTCGGGTCCATTTGGGTTCCCCACAGGCCCACGCGCTATACTGCTTGAGTGAGATAAAGTTTTAAAATCTTCCTGTATTACTTACTTATAAGATGAGGCCAACACAACAACACACACCAGAGGAACAACACGTAAGTCTCCCGCCAAAGAGGTGTAATCATGCTAAGTGTACGTGGAGGAGTCCGCTAATTTACAAAATGGATATTACTGCCGCTAAACAAGGCAGCATCTCCGTCAGTCAGCTGCTATACCAGAGAGAGAGAGAGAGAGAGAGAGAGAGAGAGAGAGAGAGAGAGTTGGACTGTCATCACCCATGGTAAGGAAAAAATAATACGGCTAACCTAACCTAACCTAACCTAACCTAACCTAACCTAACCTTGATGTCTTAGTTGTATGGGAAGGGGGAGGTAGTAAAGTAGAGCTGGTGGCAAGAGGTGAGGGAGTGAGGGAGAGGGTAAAATGAGGGGGGTGGGAGAGAGGGGGATTAAAGTGAGGGAGAGGAGAGAGAGGGAGGTGGAAGAGAGGGGGATTAAAGTGAGGGAGGTGGGAGAGAGGGGGATTAAAGTGAGAGAAGAAGAGAGAGAGAGAGAGAGGGGGTTAAAGTGAGGAGTGTTTACAAGGATTAGAGTGGAAAAAAATAAGAACGTTTGCCTATACTACTGAATGATGAAGTGTGGAACTATAAGGTAGAATATAAGGAAGTCAATCACATATTAAGGTAGAATATAAGGAAGTCAATCACATATTAAGGTAGAATATAAGGAAGTCAATCACATATTAAGGTAGAATATAAGGAAGTCAATCACATATTATGGTAGAATATAAGGAAGTCAATCACATATTATGGTAGAATATAAGGAAGTCAATCACATATTATGGTAGAATATAAGGAAGTCAATCACATATTAAGGTAGAATATAAGGAAGTCAATCACATATTAAGGTAGAATATAAGGAAGTCCATCACATATTAAGGTAGAATATAAGGAAGTCAATCACATATTAAGGTAGAATATAAGGAAGTCAATCACATATTAAGGTAGAATATAAGGAAGTCCATCACATATTAAGGTAGAATATAAGGAAGTCAATCACATATTAAGGTAGAATATAAGGAAGTCAATCACATATTAAGGTAGAATATAAGGAAGTCAATCACATATTAAGGTAGAATATAAGGAAGTCCATCACATATTAAGGTAGAATATAAGGAAGTCAATCACATATTAAGGTAGAATATAAGGAAGTCAATCACATATTAAGGTAGAATATAAGGAAGTCAATCACATATTAAGGTAGAATATAAGGAAGTCAATCACATATTAAGGTAGAATATAAGGAAGTCAATCACATATTAAGGTAGAATATAAGGAAGTCCATCACATATTAAGGTAGAATATAAGGAAGTCAATCACATATTAAGGTAGAATATAAGGAAGTCAATCACATATTAAGGTAGAATATAAGGAAGTCAATCACATATTAAGGTAGAATATAAGGAAGTCCATCACATATTAAGGTAGAATATAAGAAAGTCAATCACATATTAAGGTAGAATATAAGGAAGTCAATCACATATTAAGGTAGAATATAAGGAAGTCAATCACATATTAAGGTAGAATATAAGGAAGTCAATCACATATTAAGGTAGAATATAAGGAAGTCAATCACATATTAAGGTAGAATATAAGGAAGTCAATCACATATTAAGGTAGAATATAAGGAAGTCCATCACATATTAAGGTAGAATATAAGGAAGTCAATCGCATATTAAGGTAGAATATAAGAAAGTCAATCACATATTAAGGTAGAATATAAGGAAGTCAATCACATATTAAGGTAGAATATAAGGAAGTCAATCACATATTAAGGTAGAATATAAGGAAGTCAATCACATATTAAGGTAGAATATAAGGAAGTCCATCACATATTAAGGTAGAATATAAGAAAGTCAATCACATATTAAGGTAGAATATAAGGAAGTCCATCACATATTAAGGTAGAATATAAGGAAGTCAATCACATATTAAGGTAGAATATAAGGAAGTCAATCACATATTAAGGTAGAATATAAGAAAGTCAATCACATATTAAGGTAGAATATAAGGAAGTCAATCACATATTAAGGTAGAATATAAGGAAGTCAATCACATATTAAGGTAGAATATAAGGAAGTCAATCACATATTAAGGTAGAATATAAGGAAGTCCATCACATATTAAGGTAGAATATAAGAAAGTCAATCACATATTAAGGTAGAATATAAGGAAGTCAATCACATATTAAGGTAGAATATAAGAAAGTCAATCACATATTAAGGTAGAATATAAGGAAGTCAATCACATATTAAGGTAGAATATAAGGAAGTCAATCACATATTAAGGTAGAATATAAGGAAGTCAATCACATATTAAGGTAGAATATAAGGAAGTCCATCACATATTAAGGTAGAATATAAGGAAGTCAATCACATATTAAGGTAGAATATAAGGAAGTCCATCACATATTAAGGTAGAATATAAGAAAGTCAATCACATATTAAGGTAGAATATAAGGAAGTCAATCACATATTAAGGTAGAATATAAGAAAGTCAATCACATATTAAGGTAGAATATAAGAAAGTCCATCACATATTATGGTAGAATATAAGGAAGTCAATCACATATTAAGGTAGAATATAAGGAAGTCAATCACATATTAAGGTAGAATATAAGGAAGTCCATCACATATTAAGGTAGAATATAAGGAAGTCAATCGCATATTAAGGTAGAATATAAGGAAGTCAATCACATATTAAGGTAGAATATAAGAAAGTCAATCACATATTAAGGTAGAATATAAGGAAGTCAATCACATATTAAGGTAGAATATAAGAAAGTCAATCACATATTAAGGTAGAATATAAGAAAGTCCATCACATATTATGGTAGAATATAAGGAAGTCAATCACATATTAAGGTAGAATATAAGGAAGTCAATCGCATATTAAGGTAGAATATAAGGAAGTCCATCACATATTGAGGTAGAATATAAGGAAGTCAATCACATATTAAGGTAGAATATAAGGAAGTCCATCACATATTAAGGTAGAATATAAGGAAGTCAATCACATATTAAGGTAGAATATAAGGAAGTCCATCACATATTATTAATCAATATAGAGTTAGGTTACTGTGCGTTTGTGTGTTCCAGCCAGTGAGAAAAGAAGTAAAAATATATATCAAACCAAAAGGCTCATCTGTTCACTGTGATAATAAAAAGGTTTTAATCTGTAAATGTCTTTCCATCTACTAGTTCATATGTCAACCTCACCTGAGTCACGGTTCGGTTCTTATTCCATTCTACTCAAGTTCATTCAGTCCTCCATCACGAGAAGGATATCATCTTTGTTTTTAATTTACTAATGAAACAAAAAATCTAGTCCAATTCTACACCACGAACAGGAACATAAGTGAGTCTCATTTAATTAACTGTAAACACGTATACATTTTGTCACCTTCTCCACCTTACCACTCTCTCATTGTTGATGTTATAATGTATACCAGGTGTATAAACTTCTTGGTATACTGTTTACTGAGTACATAAACATCTTGGTATATTGTATACTGAGTACATAAACATCTTGGTATACTGTTTACTGAGTACATAAACATCTTGGTATACTGTATACAGTATTGAAAAAAGATTCCTCTGGAATTTGTCAGGTCAGTTTCTAAGTTTGTACATGTAAGCTGCTCTAGTGAACGGCAATTAAACAAGAGAAAGCATTAATATCCTTCCTTTAAAAGAGAGAATATAATGCAGCGAAAGATATGTTTATAAAGATAGATTAATTGTGTTTGTAATTGGTGATTCGTTCCACACACCCACTTCCCGCCCTAGACCTGCCATGCCCCGCCCAGATGCGCTGTGATTGGTCAGCCGAGTACAGACGCGTGGCTCCTATTGGCTTCCAGAGCGCACTAAGCCTTCTCCCAGGCCTTAGGATCCCTTTCTTAGTGAGGAAGTCCTTGGCGAGTCACCAGCTAATAGCGGCCAGTTTCACCAGTTACACTCTGACAATTTAAGCCTGCCGGCGACGGGAAATGAACGCCGTCGACTTTATTTACCGAGAGTTTGGTCAGCCGAGAGGACCCTTGTAGTTCTGGCGGCGAAACTCATTTTAGAGGGTCTTAAACTCCTGCGTTGTGTGTGTATGTGTGTGTGTACCAAACGAGGCGACGCCCACGCCTTGGGGAAACAGTCGAGGTACACAATTTGGTGTCTTAGCAAGAACTCTTCACGTGACCTGCCTCAAACAACACGGCAACTAATGTATGTATATGTAAGAGGAACTCCGGGCGAGAAGTAGACAAACGAAACATGTAAAAACGCAACAGAAAAGTAGTGAAAGTTTGGCCATATTTAAATAAGTAAAAAAAAAAAAAACCCACAGGGATCACCAGAAGAATCTTCACCCCTGCTAATTTCACATGGAGATTAACCACCCTAAAACTAACCCTATCTAACGAAATCTAACCTCACCCCCAAACTAATGTTAGGGTGATTAATCTATAGGTGAAATAAGCTGGGATGGCGATATTTCAGGTGATCCCAAAACGAATCTAATATAACATAAAACAGAACCATTTGGATGTTAAGCTCAGCCAAGGGAATGTTGCAGTTTGCCCTGTTCCTCTTCCGGATTTCGGAGTTTTGCCACTCAGAAAGGTTAACTCATTGGCCACTCAGAAAGGTTAACTCATTGGCCACTCAGAAAGGTTAACTTACTAACCACACAGAAAGGGCAGATTAATGGCCACTCAGAAAGGTTAGCTCATTGGCCACTCAGAAAGGTAAACTCACTGGTCACTCAGAAAGGTTAACTTAATGGCCACTCTGAAAGGTTGAATCATTGGCCACTCAGGATGACTACCTAGCTGGCCACTCAAAAAGATTGACTCACTGGTCACTCAGAAAGGTCGACTCACTGGCCACTCAGAAGGGTTGACTCACTGGCCACTCAGAAAGGTTAACTCACTGGCCACTCAGAAAGGTTGAATCACTGGTCCCTCAGAAAGGCTGACTCCCTGGCCACTTAGAAAGGTCGACCCACTGGCCACTCAGAAATGTTGATTCCCTGGCCACTCAGAAGGGTCGACTCACTGGCCACTCAGAAACGTCGACTCCCTGGCCACTCAGAAAATTTAATTCACTGGCCACTCAGAAAGGTCGACTCACTGGCCACTCAGAATGTGACTCCCTGGCCACTAGGAAAATTTAATTCACTGGCCACTCAGAAAATATAGCTCACTGGCCACTCAGGAAGGTTGACTCACGAGCCACTCAGAAAGGTTGACTCTTTAACCACTCAAGAGTATCACTTAAACATATTTGGGAGTGAGGTTGGTGTTTAGAGCATCATTTCTGCAGGCCATCGGGGAAGTCACACACACACACACCACACACACACACACACACCACACACACACACACACACACACACACACACACACACACACACACACACACACACACACACACACACACACACACACACACTACGTACATATCCACACAGGTTCCAAAAGTAGGGCCTCATCAATCTTGAAGCTAATGAACTGTCCTTCTCTAAGACAAGGTGGTGGATATATATATATATACCCTAAATATGGTCACACTATTAACATCTGCTCAACAGGTACGTAAAATAGTCCAACTCCCTGATGATGACTCGCTTCATCGACTGTACCTCACACTGTGTTTATACTGTCTTAACTTTGTCACGTTTGTTGGGTAAGAACTATGTGAGATGAGTAAACTCTTTATACAGCAACAGTAAATAACGTTAGTTGTCATGCATATGGCAAAAATTGATATCAGGTTTATGGCAGACCGGGGGCGAGATTGTTGTCTTAGTACCATGAGATTAACGCCGTCCCGTTCCCTCTCACCAACTACTGAGAGCTTGACTTAGTGGCCTCTCACAGAACATTTACCGGCCAGTATATTGTATCAGCTAAGAGTCTGAGAGTTGCTTAGACAGGATGAGAGAACACACTGATGTGGTGGATTTGAAATATTTACCTCCACGATAAATTATGGCACTACTACTACTAATTTTAATAGCAAGGCCTCCATCCTCCCCTAATAACCATACCTTCGCCACCATTGTATTACCTTAAAAATAAATATCCTAATACATAAGTAGCTATCCTAGCTGTGTTGAGTTAAATGAGCCACAGATCTATGCGGCATTCAGTGACTGTTGCCTCATAGTCAATATCTGCAACTGTTGTCGGCTTTGGGGCCGATGCCTTCGTTCCCCCGAGGCAGAGCAAAGCCGACATAAGGAGAGAGAAGGACAGTCATCTCATCCAGGTTGTAACATAACTTCTGGGGTGCTGCTTCTGTTCGGATAGCACCTCCGCGAGTCTGGCGTAGAAGCATCTTGCACTTGGTCCCATCCCACCAGAGGTTGTGAACACTGAAGGAGTGAAGCTGCCTTGATCAACGTTCAGAATTCTCTCCCCGTATGCCCTTATCTTGTCGTTCTCGTTCCTCCTGTGTGCAGCATCGAGAGCTAAGTTAGGGAGACATGCGGCCATGAGATAAAAAAATCCTGATGTCGAAGAAGGCTCGCTGTCCCCGCGTCCAGAATCTTCGAGCACTGACGTCAACACAGGCTTCGTTGGATGTGTTTGAAGTCCTATGTTGGAAATTCTCACCGTCCAATTGAAGGAGGGTCGGTTCTACCCTGACATCACGGCAGATTTCCTTCAACATATTTGCTGTGGGATCCCTGACTTCGTCATGCCTTATACATATGAAGCCCCTTTTCTTGCACACCATGGCGTGATCGACGTCATAGGAAGAGCCACACACGCATTGGGAGGGCAAACCTTCTACTGGCCTACCGTACCTTTGAGCATTGGCATCTGTAAATTCTTGTTTATTGAAACTGAAACCATTTGCCCTTATCGGTAACGTAGTTAACCAGTTCGAGGTGCCCACCTCCTGCGCAAAAACTACTTTTCTTTTATAATTCTCTGGTACTACTACTACTTTTTTTCATTTTAAAATGGCCTCCAGCCTCCCCCAATAGCCACACCTTCGCCACCATTTTATTACCTTAATATAAAATATCCTAATACATAAGTAGCTATCCTAGCTGTGTTGAGTTAGTTAAGCCGCAGATCCATGCCGCATTCAGTGACTGTAGCCTCATAGTCAATATCTGCAAAACTACTACTACTACTTTTTTTTTTTTTTTTTTTAACGTGGCCTCCAGCCTCCCCCAATAGCCACACCTTCGCCACCATTTATTTACCTTAATATTAAATATCCTAATACATAAGAAACTATCCTATCTGTGTTAAATTAGTTGAGCCGCAGATCTATGCGGCATTCAGTGACTGTAGCCTCATAGTCAATATCTGCAGCGGTTGTCGGAGTAAGGGCAGAAGCTCTCGTTCCCCTGAGGCAGAGCAAAGCCGACCGAAGGAGAGAGACGGACAGTCGACATCTCATCCAGGCTGTAACATAGCTTCTGGGCTGCTGCTTCTGTTCGGAGATCAGCTCCGCGAGTCTGGTGTAGAAACATCTTGCACTTGGGCCCATCCCACCAGAGGTTGTGAACACTAGAAGAGTGAAACTGCCTTGATCAACATTTTGTATTCTCTTGTCGTTCTCGTTCCTCCTATGCGCAGCATCGAGAGCTAGGTTACGGTGACAAACGGCCATGGGATCAAAAATCCTGATGTCGAAGAAAACTCGCTGTCCCAGCGTCCAGAATCCTCGAGCACTGACGTCCACACGGGCTTCGTTGGATGTGTTTGAAGTCCTATGTTGGAAGATCTCGCCATCCAGTGGGAGGAGGGTCGGTTCTACCATAACGTCCCGGCAGATTTCCTTCAACATATTTGCTGTGAGATCCCTTACCTCGTCATGCCTCATGCATATGAAGCCCCCCTTCTTGCAGACCATGGTGTGATCGCCATCATAGGGAGAGCCACACACGCATTGGGAGGGCAAACCATCTACTGGCCAACCGTGCCTTAGAGCAATGGCATCTGTAAATTCTTGTGTGTTAAGGCTGAAACCATTTGCCCTTATCGGTAACGTAGTTAACCAGTTCGAGGCGCCCACCTCCTGCGCTATAGCTACTTTTTTTGTCAAATTTTCTGGAACCTGCAGCAATAGTTGCTGCAACATGTCATTTTGGCAGTGCTGCCGATCTGTTGTAATGGACCTACGGATCTTATTAACTTCGCTGGTGTCCACTTCCCCTGTAGCATTCTGGGCTATTATGTGGTCAGTGAGGGCTGCCGTGAGCTTAAGTGAATTTTGATGTTCAGAGTCAGCAATCTCCTCTGGATTAGTTAGTCCCATCCCTCCCAGTCTTGGTGGAAGTGCAAGAAGTGTTCTTCCTGCTCGGGTTAAGTCAGGATGTTTACTACTACTACTACTACTACAAGGTGACAATTAACTCATGAACACATTTGTTTTGTTAGTTGTTTTATAAGGAAAGTATAACTCCGGGATACCAAATATTTAGAAAGTATGGAAATATTGGTGAATTTTTCACTTTTTCATTTCTTATAAATGACTGATGTCAAATAACTTCTGTTAGAACGCATGCATTCACGGCAGCTGAAGAAGTTATCCATAACTTGTTGAAGTGTTTCAGAAGAAATCCGACTTATTTTATTCTGATGTTGTCTTTCAGTTCAGGTTAAGTTTTTGGTCTATTTTCATAAACTATTAACTTTGAGTAGACCCATAAAAATAGTGTGTGGATGTAAGGGCAGGTGATAGAATGTCCCAAAATGTTGAAATAAGGTGATCTGGAAAGTCTCTTGCACCATTTGTCTTGTTGCATTACTTCTATGGTAAGAAATGAAGAAGTGTAAACTCCAACAATATTTCCATACTGTTTTCTTCTAAATATTTGGTATCCCGAAGTAATACTATTTTGATAAAACAATTAACAAAACAAATGTGTCCATGAATTAATTGTCACCCTAACAATAATAATAATAATGCTAATAATAATTAACCCAGCAGGCAAGACGTGTGTGTGTGCGTGTGTGTGTGTGTGTGTGTGTGTGTGTGTGTGTGTGAGAGAGAGAGAGAGAGAGAGAGAGAGAGAGAGAGAGAGAGAGAGAGAGGTTGAAGGGGTGTGGTATATAAACTACAGCCAGTTGTTCAGTTCACTCGGGATTTCCACTGAGAATAAAAATTTAAACCTTAATTGATTAATCTATTTGGTTAATAAGTTCTGGGGTGACCTACTACATCACACCTCTGCCGTCACCACCACAACCCACTCTCCCCACCACCACCACCACCACAACCACCCACTCTCACCCACCACCACCACCACAACCCACTCTCCCCACCACCACCACAACCCACTCTCCCCACCACCACCACAACCCACTCTCCCCACCACCACCACCACCACAACCCACTCTCCCCACCACCACCACCACAACCCACTCTCCCCACCACCACCACAACCCACTCTCCCCACCACCACCACAACCCACTCTCCCCACCACCACCACCACCACCACCCACTCTCCCCACCACCACCACAACCCACTCTCCCCACCACCACTACAACCCACTCTCCCCACCACCACCACAACCCACTCTCCGCACCACCACCACCACCACAACCCACTCTCCCCACCACCACCACCACAACCCACTCTCCCCACCACCACCACCACCCACCACCACCACCACTCTCCCCACCACCACCACCACAACCCACTCTCCCCACCACCACCACCACAACCCACTCTCCCCACCACCACCACCACCACCACCCACTCTCCCCACCACCACCACAACCCACTCTCCCCACCACCACCACCACCACCACCCACTCTCCCCACCACCACCACCACCACCACAACCCACTCTCCCCACCACCACCACCACAACCCACTCTCCCCACCACCACCACCACAACCCACTCTCCCCACCACCACCACCACAACCCACTCTCCCCACCACCACCACCACAACCCACTCTCCCCACCACCACCACCACCACCACCCACTCTCCCCACCACCACCACCACAACCCACTCTCCCCACCACCACCACCACCACCCACTCTCACCACCACCACCACAACCCACTCTCCCCACCACCCACTCTCCCCACCACCACCACCACAACCCACTCTCCCCACCACCACCATCACCACCCACTCTTCCCACCACCACCACAACCCACTCTCCCCACCACCACCCACTCTCTCCACCACGTCCACCCACTCTCTCCACCACCACCACCACCACCCACTCTCTCCACCACCTCCACCACCCAGTTTCCCCACCACCACCA
Source organism: Homarus gammarus (assembly GCA_958450375.1). NCBI lineage: Eukaryota > Metazoa > Arthropoda > Malacostraca > Decapoda > Nephropidae > Homarus > Homarus gammarus. Next base: position 5,005,220 of record CAUDMG010002538.1, read on the forward strand.
CCACCCACTCTCTCCACCACCACCACCACCCACTCTCTCCACCACCACCACAACCCACTCTCCCCACCACCACCACCACCACCCACTCTCTCCACCACGTCCACCCACTCTCTCCACCACCACCACCACCACCCACTCTCCCCACCACCACCACCACCACCCACTCTCTCCACCACCACCACCACCCACTCTCTCCACCACCACCACCACCCACTCTCCCCACCACCACCACCCACTCTCCCCACCACCTCCACCCACTCTCCCCACCATCACCACAACCCTGTCGTACTAGAAATTAATATATATATATATATATATATATATATATATATATATATATATATATATATATATATATATATATTAATTTCTAGTGCGACTGGTAACTAAAATTCCTCCACTACTTGAAGCTTATCTTGTCAGGTAAAGAAAATTGAGATGATTAATTAAAACATCTTCCCTTGCAGAGTTATTAAGAGAAAAACAGTTCAAGTTTTACGAGGAAAATAATCTTCTTCAGCTCACTAATCCTCGAAAAAAAAGTCAAATTTAAAATCTATTTTACAAACATCGTGAGTGAAGGGGAGGAATTAAGAGTTTCCTCCTCCTCCTCCTCCCTGACCCTCACCTCGCTGCTGTATAAATATCCCGGGTCGGTGCACTACATGCCAGTGTTGCTCGGGCCGCTGACTCGTGCAGACGTGAAGGCTGGTGCGTCGGTGCAGCTGTCACTCGCACACAAACACACACCCTCACACACACACACATACACACACCTCGCCACACCTCACTCACGGGGGTGGTGTGGGTCGTGTTGGTGCTACTATGGCTCTGCCCTCTGGCTCACGCCTCAACATGAGATATGGAGCCACCAGTTGCTACACGGAACAGACACTTGAGGGATCTACTATTATTTTGTGAACTGTGTCATGGTAGCCAGGTGGAGGTTACATGATGGCAGGTGAATGAATGGTCGCTCAGCTGGGTTTGTTTACTCGACGCCGCAGCCCACTCACACACGCGCCTCACGACGTATATGGTGAGTTGTGTGACCCTAAAGCTTCTCCTGTACTGATGATGCTTCTCTTCTTATTTATATACATTCATATATATATAAACTATATAAACACTAATAAAGTAAACTCGTCATTCAACTTTCCCCGCTGTCGTCAACACTGATGCTTATATTCATATCAATCTGGTTAAAAAGTTTGGTATCTCGCTGAAAACGGAACAACTTTTGAAACATTTGCGAGAGTCTGACAAACACATTCTCCCAGTTTTAATTTATACAGGGACGAGTGAAAGAGTGTGATCTGGTAATGGAAAGTTATTGCCTTTCTGGAAATTGCATTGGTTTAGTTCACATTGTAAACGCCCCTGAAAGAGCTTATAACGCTTACTGTTGAATAAATTTCGATACACATTGTTTACTAAACCAGAACAACTGGACACAAGTTTTGGAGCGTATGAGGGAAGTCTCTTATTCTTTTGTTGTTTTTACTGTACCTGATGTAAGAGTTGGGACCTTTGTTCACTGAATCTTAATTTCTACACTACACAATACACAAATCTTACAAATAAAAAAAAAAATGTATATTCTTTTTGTGCTGTTCATTTACACTTCAGAACATCATCAACAACAACAACAACAACAAACTTTTTAAAACAACGTTCACTAAAGTCTCAGTTTAAACACTTGACAAAAACAACATAAAAAGGAGATATAAACTTTCACACCTTCTGCAAAAATATTAAAAAGTTTATATACCAACATAAAGTTTATATAGTTATCTGAAGTTGTATTCGAATTAACATATCTAGAAGACGTTATAAAAAAAAATATATAAGTTATAAAGAAATTAAAATAAGTTATACGAAGTTGTAAACAAATTTATATACCACTAAGAACGTGTATAGAAGTTTATATAGCATGTATACTGTGGGTTGGTTAGGACGGTAAGACTGAGTACACGAGGCGGCTAATCTTACAGGGAGGAACACGCTCTTTCTCACCTGTCAGTTACCTGTTACCTGAAGGCTCATTAGTAATCCCACACAACCTGGTCCTAAAACACTTCACACGCCCAAATGACATTTTTTTAAAGGATAAATAAATAACAGTGGAAGAATAAAGTAAAATAAATGTGTATATGAAGTTTGAGTGTTATGATAACTGTGTTTGTTGATGTTAGTTGAACGTATCTCTGGTGACTGAATGATGTTAATATATTTAAAGAACGTCTTGGATGTTATTAGAGAAATGTGTTGATGTTATTAAGAGAATGAGGTTATCTATCAAGAAAAGTTTGTTGTTATTAGAAGAATGATATGAGCTATATTAAAAGAACGCTTTGGTGTTATAAAATGAATGGCATTATATATATGATTTTGTTGATGTAAAAATAATAATACTTCCTATTTAAAAGAACGTGTTGATGTTATTAAGAGTGATTAACGTCTTGATGTTATTTCAAGAAAGAAGTTATTTACCAACATGAACGTTTGGTATCGATAAGGAATGATGTTATCAAATAAAAATACCGCGTTGCTTTAATAAAGAATGATATTATTTATTAAAAAAGTCTCGGTATCTTTGGAAGAATGATATTTCCCATTAAAACCATACCACGTCCCTAATGAAAGAATAATATCAATTATTTTAATAAAAGAACGATATTGTTACATTAAAAGAATGATTTTATTTACCAGAACAAGTAAACTAAACAAAAGAGAGTCACTGTTACACATACATAAACATTCTATTTAACAAAAGAACATCACAACTAAGCAAAATTATTATTAACAAACGTTAAAAAGAATATCCTATTCACGTAAAAAAAAAAAAATCATGAACTGAAAGAACTTCCTGACTGGATGAATTTAATGAACTTATTAACTAAAAGAACGCCAAGGTCTCGTCAACACAAGGGGGAGCGCGGCTTATTAAGTGGACAGCTTGTTTACATTTACTATTGTGACTTTGATCTCTGGCGTACGTTATTATGGATGGTTATTTATCTCTTGTTATTGTGTCGAAATAATGTACCTGTAGTGATACCTGTAAGTGTCCTTGTATACTACCTGTGCTTGTACGTGTATCTGTACTTGAGTCTTTGTACGTACCCTAATAAAACAACACGAACATATTATGAGGAGCAGCGTAAAGAGGTAACAAGTGAGAGTATATCTGTCTCTCGCCTCATTCGTCAATAATAAACACGATAGCTAGGCAGGTGGATAAGGAGGCCTAGTCATCCATCTGGCATAACGTAACACACACCAGAGACTCCCTCAGGTGTGACGTAACCTGTGACAACTCGCAACCTGTGAGGCACTTGAGAAAATAAATGTCTTTTAAGCTCAACAGATGACGACTTTCACCTTTATATTGGCTGTAGTTACTTCCTTGTTATTTAGTGGTAAAACTCATACCGTACATGGCAAGTGTTACATCACGCATGACAGGTGTTACATCACGCATGACAAGTGTTACATCACGCATGACAGGTGTTACATCACGCATGACAAATATTGCATCACACATGGCAAGTGTTACATCACGCATGACAGGTGTTACATCACGCATGGCAAGTGTTACATCACACATGACAAGTGTTACATCACACATGACAAGTGTTACATCACGCATGACATGTTACATCACGCATGACATGTTACATTACACATGGCAAGTGGTACATCACACGTGACAAGTGTTACATCATGCATGGCAAGTGTTACATCACACATGACAAGTGTTTCATCACGCATAACAAGTGTTACAACGTGCATGACAAGTGTTACATCACGCATGGCAAGTGTTACATCACACATGACAAGTGTTACATCACGCATGACAAGTGTTACATCACGCATGACAAGTGTTACATCACGCATGGCAGGTGTTACATCACGCATGGCAGGTGTTACATCACGCATGGCAGGTGTTACATCACGCATGGCAAGTGTTACATCACACATGACAGGTGTTACATCACGCATGACAAGTGTCACAACACGCATGGCAGGTGTTACATCACGCATGGCAAATGTTACATCACACATGGCGAGTGTTACATTACGTATGACAGGTGTTACATCACGCATGACAAATGCTACATCACGCATGACAAGTGTTACATCACGCATGACAAGTGTTACATCATGCATGACAAGTGTTACATAACGCATGACAGGTCTTATATCACGTATGGCAAGTGTTACATCACGCATGGCAATTGTTACATCAAGCATGACAAGTGTTACACCAGAGAACTGCTCATCTGGCTGTGGCACTGACTGACAGTCGCCCGCGGCCCAAGAGGCGTGCTGGCACCCTAGCCACCTGTTACTGCTTCTTACGGCACTAATGAAAAGAACACAAATAGTACTCAAACAACAACCATAATTACTGTTATTTCTACAACCATTACGACTAATATACTATCACTAATAGTGTTATTGCTGCTACTACTACGTCTATAATAATAATAATAATAATAATAATAATAATAATAATAATAATAATAATAAAACCAGACAAATAAGCTAAAAATAGCTGAGATTGTATTGCCTTTCGTTATTTACAGCTAAGTAAAGCGCCAGGAACCAGAAGAGTAGCACAGTGGGAGGTGATCACAGTAGGTGGGAGGTGATCACAGTAGGTGGGAGGTGATCACAGTAGGTGGGAGGTGATCACAGTAGGTGGTAAAGGAACACAATCAGGTAGGAGATGAACACAACAGGTGGGAGGTGATCACAGCAGGTAAGGAGTGAACCATCAACTCCTCCCTGTGTCTCACCTACCTGTTTACCTGAAGAAGGACACGCGAGGTTACCTGTGATCCTCCTAGTGTTGTGGTCATGTTCTCGTTCTGATGAAAATAAGTCATATATTTTCGTCCATCATGTTCCTGGATAGCTTTAAACACATAGTAGTTTTAAGTAGAGAAGTATTATATCATGTTTGGCCCAATGAATGGTATTACTAACCTTGTCCACTATTACACCAGAGTAAATTTTATCTGTGTTAATATTTAATTATTGATAACTTTAGTCTGTACTGACCTAGATCACGCGTTTAAAGACCTTACAGTAGTTAGTGAAGAGTAGTAAGAAAAAAAAAATTACGTATTTTATCGATAATATTTTTTAATGTATTAATTTCTTAAAAATGGATGAGATTTAATTTATGGACAGACTGTATTACCATTTATAATTTGGATACATATATATATATTTTTGTTCATGACCCTGTATGGTAATTTATATCAACACGGTGGATTATTGGGAACGAATTGATTGAAACATGGAAGTAAATATTTTATCTCACACATATTTGTATTAACAGATTGTTTGTAGTTAGTTATTTCCAGGTTATTTTTAGGTTAGGTTCAAGTGGGTTTAGTTAGGTTATGTTAGGTTAGGTTAGGTTAGGTTAGGTTAAGATTAGGTTAGGTTAAGGTTAAGGTTAGTTGGAAAGAATTCATTTTTGTTATTTTTTTGTGGGTAAATGAAGAAGAAAGGGAGAAGGAAAGGACGAGAAAGGGCGAAGTAAAGGAAGGAATAGGAAATAAGGGAGGAATAAGTAGTACTAGAGGGAGAGGTGGAGGAGGAAATGAAGAACGGAAAGGGGAAGTGGGAAATGAAGGAGGGGGAATGAATGAGAGAGGGGGAAGAAGAGGGGAGGGGAATATTGGAGGAAGGCGAATAAATTACAATATTATACATTAAAAGAAACAAATTTTAGACTGTCATGAACAGGAATGGATAAATCTTCAAGTTTTAGGAAACTAAATGAAATAAAACGGAGATTATCCCAACACATAACATAATGAAGAGAGAGAGAGAGAGAGAGAGAGAGAGAGAGAGAGAGAGAGAGAGAGAGAGCCTAAAACATCAAACACTATACTGACAAGATACTAAACACAAATACATCATAAACAACAATTATATTAGTAATAACTCCAGGGTCACCAGCGAGTAGGGTCGTTGTGTTCATCACTTCAGAAACTTCGGTAATTAGTAACATCGACACATCTCTTTGACTAATTTCCTTAACAACACCACAATCAGATAAACAAAATAATGATTAATAATAACTCTCACCTCACCATAACAACCGCATAATACAGGGTGATCCTTAATTAACCCAAGTAATAATTAGTTCATAACTTCGATTCGAGACGTAACTAACTTTTTACGATATACAGGTTAGGTTAGGTTAGGTTAGTCTTAAAGAAAGGCATACACACTATCTTACAGAATTCCATGTCGATCGAGTGAATATTCTGTGTTACAGGTACAGCCACAACGTTATCTTGACTCGTGGATGTGTGAGGTCTTTCTCTTGTAATATGTGGTATTCACTCGATCTCTACCAAAATCTACAAGACAGTGTTTTGTTGTTCTGAATCACCATCTGTGTATATTGCTTCTTCACCTGTAAAAACATCTTTCTTGCTCTATGCTAAACACAAAAAAACAAGGGGTTAAGATTTTTTGGGCATTCTAACACCATTAACAATAAAGTTTGTATATTTTAATGGGTTACGTATGATTTATTGAGTATCCTTAGCTATTTAAAGGTAATATTGATGTGCAGTCAGGGAACAAAAGTTCACTCCCGTGGTGAAACTGAGTCACGGAAATGAATCTCCGAACTTACTTACCCTGACTGTTTCATCTCATTTGGGGTCGATGCTGTTTCATTTCGGGCAGGAGCGAACTTTACCTAATGTAACAAAGATAAAATGTCTAACCTAACCTAACCTAACCTTACCTAACTCAACCTAACATAATTTAAATTAACCTAATGTAGCCTACTCTAGCCGAATTTAATACACCATAACTTAACCTAATGTAACAAACATATAATTTCTAACCTAACCTAACCGAAACATAACCTAATTTAAACAGTAAGTCAAGTGAAAAGTATCAAACATTACTACTTTTTTACTCAATAGGTAAATTTTGGTTCAAAACAGAATTTTATGGGAAAAAATATTATTGGATATTAGACCCGCCAGGCCTCTATGTCTCCATGTTCATGTGAGCCGACCGTCGAAAAAGGCAATTTTCATAACTGAGGTCAGGAGTGTCATGGTGATTGTCAGGGGGAGTGTCAGGGGGAGTGTCAGGGGATGTGTCAGAGGGAGTGACAAGGGGGAGCGTCAGGGGGGTGTCAGAGGAGTGTCAGGGATTCACGGAGAGGGAAGTCAGGGAAGAGGACAGGAGGAAAATCAGGGATTGGGTCAGGAAAGAGGATCAGGGGATGGGTCAGGAGGAGGATCGTGGAAGAGATCAGGAGCTGAGAGAGAGAGAGAGAGAGAGAGAGAGAGAGAGAGAGAGAGAGGTCATTCTTTCAATAAACAATATACAACCTTCCATCACGGCCTCCTGATACTCACAAATATCTTCGCTACTGAAATTTGTTCTCAGGTGTTTTGTTCGTCATGAGTTTCAATAAAGGTTAGAAGGTAAAATAAATCTTTAAGCGACGTGAAGCGAGAGTGAGTGTGACGCTCCTCCCTCCTCCCGCGGGTGACTAACACTTGTAAATGTTGAAACAAAACCAACATTTCTCTGTGGAAATTTACGTCGGTATGTTTATAAATATTAGTAAAAATGTCCGAATATATATATATTTTTTTTTGGGGGGGGGGGGGGGGAGAATGCGTATGTTACTGAAATATTTTTACCTGGCTCAGAAAGACAAAATAATTTACAGTAAAAGATATATATTTTTTTTTCGAATTCAAACATTAAGACTGATAAGATTTAAACTGTATTATAAACATCATATAAGAAAGATATCTACTCAATTTATAATACTCTTAACAATGATTGGTAGTCAGCTGGTCTCGTCAACCTGCAGGAGCTAAGAGCGTCAGGGAAAATCTATCCGGTTCCGTCTGTCAGTCACTCAAGTAAAGCTTTCCGAGAGCTGACAAACACAGCTAAATGATCTTTAAGAAACCATATCGAATCACTCTCTTAAATTCTTGTGTATTATTTTCTCGCTTATAACAAGAGTCAAGTCACTTGGTTTATATTCACACCTCAACGATACATTATATTCAGTAAAATCACAAGATAAGATTATAATTATTTAACACTAAAAAAATAATTAATTAAAATATATCTTATTAACTTAAAAAAATCATAAAACCTCCACGAATACGTTAACAAATTTCCTTAAGCATTTGACACTAATACAGTTCACACCAGAACAAGAATGTGACTGTTCAAGATGAAGAAGGAGTTATTTTGGATTATGAGACAATTATTTACTCAAGTGTACAAACATAGATAACATAATTATTTACGTATTGGCTAAACGTTTAATATTAGGATTATATTAGTGATAAAGGCAGACTTTCTTCCTGCTGCCTCTCAAAACCAACAAGTGATCGGGGAGGGACTGAAACTCGCTTAGGTTAGGTTAGGTTTCATTAGGTGACGAGAGGATAGATTAATTAGGTTAGGCGAGGTTACAAAGTTAATTAAACAGGCAAGAGCACATGAATAAATAAGCTTCGAGTACAACCGGTGTTTATATTATAGGTTTAGTAAAATTTCACTAAAATCAGAAGACACATAGATTCCCACGGTGTGTTAATGAATGCACAAACCTATTATAGTGTCAGCGATGAAGATGAAATTGTAATATGAATCAGAACTTCCAAATGCCAACTATAAATTAATGAGTAATATAACGATACCAACACACTCTCTGTTGCAGCCAATATTTATTTATTTATTTTTTTATAATATCTTACATTTCCCAGGCAGTCTCATAGTTACTCAGTAAATGGTCACTTCTCAACAGCTCTGACGAAGGTAATGTATGAGGAGCACAGTGAGTCAGCTTCTAGCACTGAGTATAATAATCATACCAGTAAGTGCCCAGAGGCTACACTTTTCACCGTTTGCTGCCAATGCTTAGTTAAGATTATCATACGACTCGACTGTAATTGACCTCATGTGTCATAATTTTACAGCAGTAGTGATTATTTGACTTGAGAGGTGAGCAAGTGAAGGCGTGTGTATAAGTAGTAAAGTAATCTATAATGATACATTTATGAAGTAAGATATCAAATAATGACACATGTAAGTGGTAAGATAAATTATATAATGACATAATGAACGTGACTGGGATATTGCCTGACCACATTTGCCTCGTGACGTATATTTAACCCCCGTAACTGTTGAAGTCTTACAAACCCGAGATAATTTATAAGTTTGTTCATACTATTTGTTACCAACTGACGGCCGAGGGGATGCGGTACTAACCTCCTGTCCTAAAGTTCACTGGTTCGATAAAGGGCACTTCGATATTACGCACCTGTAAGTGGGTATTTGATTTCACAGTTGGGGAAGTGAAGGCAGTTGCGTGTATTGTCGGCCACGCTGTCTCCTTGTGTACGCGAAGGCTTGGTATACAGTACAGTGTGTACTATATCCGCATTGTCCTTAACGGGTAGTCACGCCCATGGGGTCCACTTCCACCACACAACCAAGGACTTGACCATATAGTTAAACACAATACAAATTTTAAGTCAATACCATCAGTATTTACCAAACCTAACTTCACTTAACTTAAGCAAATCTCACTTAATTTAACCCAACCTTACCTAACTCATTCTAACCTAACCTATCCTTGAGATTACAACAACAAGAAAATAAATCATCATTATTTTACAAGTATCTATCATGTTTTAACCCCTTGCATACGGGAAGTCTCTCAGTGCTGAATAAAAACGTTTAGTGTTAACCAGATCAAATTTCAAAGGTGTCGACCCCGTAGTGAAGAAGGTAAAAACTAAGATTAAAACTAAGTTAAAAATTATCGTCCATAAAACACATGACATAAACAAACTATGACGTCATATTCCGGTAAACACGACGCCCTCTATGTATTAAACGACACACTAACTAATAATTCATCAACCTAATATTTAATCAACCCCCCCCCCCAAAAAAAAAAAATAATGAAAATGAAATATTTATATACAATTTAAACTATCCTATCTATATACATTAATTTAAGCATACAAGTTACGTTAAAAATCCGTTAAAAGCTTGATTGTAAATGGATAAAATTAGAGTGACAAAATACACACACACACACACATGACATAAACCATTCGGAACTAAACCTGTCATAAAGTTAACAAAGTATAAACCGTTCATATAAAACATAGAGACCAGGATAACAATGACTTGATGTTGTAATATATGACTATAGGAGATAATTACTGTAAAGGGTCCAAATGTTTGTATGTACCTGTTACAATTATTTTTAGTGAATCACATTTCATTTTCATTTTGACGATGGCATTGTGGAGGTGGGAGTGGAGGGGAGTAGGAGGAGAAGGAGGGGGGGGATGGGGAGGGGAGGAGGAGGAGGAGGGGTATGGGGAAGAGGAGGAGAAGGAGGAGGGGGATGGGGAGGAGGAGGAGAAGGAGGAGGGGTATGGGGAGGAGGAGGAGAAGGAGGAGGGGGATGGGGAGGAGGAGGAGGAGAAGGAGGAGGGGGATGGGGAGGAGGAGGAGAAGGAGGAGAGGGATGGGGAGGAGGAGGAGGAGAAGGAGGAGGGGTATGGGGAGGAGGAGGGAGGGGATGGGGAGGAGGAGGAGGGGGTATGGGGAGGAGGAGAGGAGAAGGAGGAGGAGAGGGATGGGGAGGAGGAGGAGAAGGGAGGAGGGGGATGGGGAGGAGGAGGAGAGGAGGAGAGGAGGAGGAGAGGGATGGGGAAGGGGAGGAGGAGGGGAAGGAGGAGGGGGATGGGGAGGAGGAGGAGAAGGAGGAGAGGGATGGGGAGGAGGAGGAGAAGGAGGAGGAGGAGGAGGGGTATGGGGAGAAAGAGGAGAAGGAGGAGGAGGATGGGGAGGAGGAGGAGAAGGAGGAGGAGGAGAAGGAGGAGGGGTATGGGGAGGAGGAGGAGAAGGAGGAGGGGTATGGGGAGGAGGAGGAGAATAACGGATTAGGAGGAGGAAGGTGGAGGAGGAGGAGGAGGAGAAGGATAACGGAGGAGGAGGAAGGTGGAGGAGGAGGAGGAGGAGGAGAAGGATAACGGAGGAGGAGGAAGGTGGAGGAGGAGTATAATAGAAGAAGAAGAAGAAGAAGAAGAAGAAGAAGAAGAAGAAGAAGAAGAAGAAGAAGAACTCCCTCATACACAAAATTCTACAATGAAACTTAACTTGAATTTCATGCAAAAAAAAATAATATAGACGAAACATCAGCCAAAAAAAAAAAAAAAATTTGAGTTTGAGAGAATGACAGACAGCAGATAGACATAGTGATAGACAGACATACATAAGCATAGTGGATACATAGTAGTGGATAGCTATACGGATGATAGACACATAGACAGAGAAAAACACACTGTTCTTATTTGCCTTGTCTGTCTATTTCCTTCATCCGTATTTTCTTTTCCTCTTATTTTTACGTCTACTTAATCAAACATTCCTCTCTCCCCACATTCCTCCCCTGACGTCATTCCCTCACATTAACTCACTCATCTTACACTCAGTTTTCCTCTCTTCATTATTTCCTATTTGTAATTTATGATCTTGTTCGGGTTTTATATCTTCAAGTTTATCAACGTCAGAAACTTTATCCATTTGTCTTATTTTCTTATTTTTTAGTGGTAGTGGCTCTCATTCTCACTTTGGTCCATACTATAATAAGATTAACATTTGCATAATTTTTTTTTAAATATTTCCTTACCTGCTTAAGTTTTACCTGATATTTATTTATAATCTGACTAATTTAACATTTTAACATTTTATCACCTTTTAACTTTTTTCCCGTTGGTTGTTACTCTTCAGAATTTAATTTTTTTTGGGCAACCACTTGTAGATGAGTTTATTTAGTGTATTTATGAATGCCTCTCCCTGCAGTGTATAAACAATGTTATATGTCATGTTTCCAAACCATACATCTCCGTTGACTGACACTCTACATCTTGGTCCACATTATGAACTTTCTAATTACTCTACTTAGACAATTAGAGAGATGTAATGTCCCTTAGATTTTATTGTATGATGAACTGGTGTATATGTGTAAAGTGAAAATACACGCTTTAAGACCTTTGTTGTTGAAGCTCGTCATCATCATCATCATCATCATCATCATCATCATCATTATTATCTCCAACTTGTGCACTGAAGTTGACTATTATTATCTAAGTCTAAGGGATGTCAACTTGTGCACTGAAGTTGACTATTATTATCTAAGTCTAAGGGATGTCTCTATACACTTTCTTGTAAATCCCTATAAAAAAAATACATTTCTCCTGCTAACAATTGTCTCCATACTGGGTACACACACACACACACACACACACACACACACACATATATACACACACACACACACACACACACACACAGAGGCACACTACACTAACATTAAATTTCATAGCCACTTCCTCACCTACATAATACTCACACACACATACTCGTAACAATAGTGTGTCGTATAGTGTGTAGTATGATGACCCCCCCACCCACTCATCTACTCTCCTTAAAAACGACTGTGTATTTTTCCCATGATAATAATCCTTCTCCAGTTCATCTGCAGTGTATGTGTGTGTGTGTGTGTGTGTGTGTGTGTGTGTGTGTGTGTGTTACGTGGGATATATACTGGATGGAAATATGTTCAGTAAAATATATCTAAACACACACATGGCCCGACAATATCACACAGTATTTACCAAGCGAATTCGCCACATGTCACTCTGTCTTCTTGTCACAATAAAACACTCATGATTTACTCTTAGCACAAAACATTACCCAAAATTCAGATTACTTGAAAATTAGACAACCTGGTTTATTTCATCTGAAGATTAACCACCCTAATACTAACCTAACCTAAGGCAACGTAACGTAACCTAACTTAAGCTAACCTAACCTATTTAACCCAACTTTACCTAACCTAAAACCTAAACTGACCAAACCTAACTTAACCCTCCCCCCTCCCCTTCAGCTATTGTTAGGTTGGTTAATCTTCAGATGATCTAAAAAAACAATCTTTGGAAATAAATACACAAAGAATGAAAAATCTATACACATAACAGTTATATCTGACGCAGGAAAATAAGCAAATGTTTTAACTATCGGAAAATGATACAATGGTTAGAGGAGTTTCAATGTCGAGTGTTCAGTACTAAGAGGCTGTTGGATTTGTTATTTAAAGGTACAACTACAATCATTTTTTTTTCTCACAAAATATATAAACCAGTTAGAAATTTTAACGGTACTGAATGTTAAAAAAAAATTATTTGTCTTTCTTTATTTATTTCTCTCTCACTTTCTTTCTTACTTTGTTTGTTTGCTTCTGTGTGTGTGTGTGTGCGCGCGCGTGTGTGTGTGTGTGTGTGTGTGTGTCCTTCTTTCCTTCTTTCTCTGTCCGTCTATCAATTTGTCTGTCTGTCCATATTATACAGATAACTATTAAGAAACACAAAAATTATACACGTACCAAACTTAGATATAAAATAATATGACAAAAATATATCAATTGTATGTTCATCTATTGTTCTAGACATAACTACAATGATTAAGACATATTATTAGATGCGTCTCAGTCATAACCACACCAAGACCAACACCGCACCACCGAAATCCTTCACGGGGCCCCAAGAGATAAGAAAAGATTCAGTTAATGGCCCCTCTATGATACCGATAAATGGAGTCAGTAGAGGCACTCGGTAAGTACTCTGAAGGCACTCGTCAGGTAAGTAATTTGGTGGCACTTAGTTGATAAAATATATTTCATACTACATATAATTACTATTTCTTTAATTATTCACACACACACACGGTTAAATACACTCGTTCTGAAACTTGAAAAACAAAAATATTTCAACTTATTTACTACAGCCAAATAGGAGGTATATCGGTGAACTGTGAGTGTGTTCAGCTGTGAGTGTATCCAGCAACGAGGTGGACCAGGTGGAGGTGTTGTGGTGGTCACAGGTATGAACAGGTGAGGAGTAGCTCTTCTCTCACGTCATTTCAGCATGGAGTGTTTTTGTCCACGGCTATACGGCAGTGAGCACTTTAGAAGAGAATGTTTCGGTGTAGAGATGTTACCCAAGATGTGGCGCCACAGGTAGAGTTCTTTTACACATTATTTATATTAGTCTTTATAATGGGGACGCTTTAACCTGGAGAGTTCGGCAGCGGAGTTTAGGGAATTATACGTTTATTTGGGTCGCCAAGTGTGACGTCACAAAGTAAACGTCTTCGTGTGGAGGAGCGGTGTCAGCCACCTGCACGGCGGTGGTGTGTGGAGGAGCGGTGTCAGCCACCTGCATGATGGTGGTGTGTGGAGGAGCGGTGTCAGCCACCTGCATGATGGTGGTGTGTGGAGGAGCGGTGTCAGCCACCTGCACGGCGGTGGTGTGTGGAGGAGCGGTGTCAGCCACCTGCATGATGGTGGTGTGTGGAGGAGCGGTGTCAGCCACCTGCATGATGGTGGTGTGTGGAGGAGCGGTGTCAGCCACCTGCATGATGGTGGTGTGTGGAGGAGCGGTGTCAGCCACCTGCATGATGGTGGTGTGTGGAGGAGCGGTGTCAGCCACCTTGATGATGGTGGTGTGTGGAGGAGCGGTGTCAGCCACCTTGATGATGGTGGTGTGTGGAGGAGCGGTGTCAGCCACCTGCATGATGGTGGTGTGTGGAGGAGCGGTGTCAGCCACCTTCATGATGGTGGTGTGTGGAGGAGCGGTGTCAGCCACCTGCATGATGGTGGTGTGTGGAGGAGCGGTGTCAGCCACCTGCATGATGGTGGTGTGTGGAGGAGCGGTGTCAGCCACCTGCATGATGGTGGTGTGTGGAGGAGCGGTGTCAGCCACCTTCATGATGGTGGTGTGTGGAGGAGCGGTGTCAGCCACCTGCATGATGGTGGTGTGTGGAGGAGCGGTGTCAGCCACTTCATGATGGTGGTGTGTGGAGGAGCGGTGTCAGCCACTTCATGATGGTGGTGTGTGGAGGAGCGGTGTCAGCCACCTTCATGATGGTGGTGTGTGGAGGAGCGGTGTCAGCCACTTCATGATGGTGGTGTGTGGAGGAGCGGTGTCAGCCACCTGCATGATGGTGGTGTGTGGAGGAGCGGTGTCAGCCACCTTCATGATGGTGGTGTGTGGAGGAGCGGTGTCAGCCACCTGCATGATGGTGGTGTGTGGAGGAGCGGTGTCAGCCACCTCATGATGGTGGTGTGTGGAGGAGCGGTGTCAGCCACCTGCATGATGGTGGTGTGTGGAGGAGCGGTGTCAGCCACCTGCATGATGGTGGTGTGTGGAGGAGCGGTGTCAGCCACCTTCATGATGGTGGTGTGTGGAGGAGCGGTGTCAGCCACCTTCATGATGGTGGTGTGTGGAGGAGCGGTGTCAGCCACCTTCATGATGGTGGTGTGTGGAGGAGCGGTGTCAGCCACCTTCATGATGGTGGTGTGTGGAGGAGCGGTGTCAGCCACTTCATGATGGTGGTGTGTGGAGGAGCGGTGTCAGCCACTTCATGATGGTGGTGTGTGGAGGAGCGGTGTCAGCCACCTTCATGATGGTGGTGTGTGGAGGAGCGGTGTCAGCCACCTGCATGATGGTGGTGTGTGGAGGAGCGGTGTCAGCCACCTTCATGATGGTGGTGTGTGGAGGAGCGGTGTCAGCCACCTGCACTGTGGTGGTGTGTGAGAGCGGTGTCAGCCACCTGCAGCGGTGGTGTGTGGAGGAGCGGTGTCAGCCACCTTCATGATGGTGGTGTGTGGAGGAGCGGTGTCAGCCACCTTCATGATGGTGGTGTGTGGAGGAGCGGTGTCAGCCACCTGCATGATGGTGGTGTGTGGAGGAGCGGTGTCAGCCACTTCATGATGGTGGTGTGTGGAGGAGCGGTGTCAGCCACCTTCATGATGGTGGTGTGTGGAGGAGCGGTGTCAGCCACCTTCATGATGGTGGTGTGTGGAGGAGCGGTGTCAGCCACTTCATGATGGTGGTGTGTGGAGGAGCGGTGTCAGCCACCTTCATGATGGTGGTGTGTGGAGGAGCGGTGTCAGCCACCTTCATGATGGTGGTGTGTGGAGGAGCGGTGTCAGCCACCTGCAGGGCGGTGGTGTGTGGAGGAGCGGTGTCAGCCACTTCATGATGGTGGTGTGTGGAGGAGCGGTGTCAGCCACCTTCATGATGGTGGTGTGTGGAGGAGCGGTGTCAGCCACCTGCATGATGGTGGTGTGTGGAGGAGCGGTGTCAGCCACCTGCATGATGGTGGTGTGTGGAGGAGCGGTGTCAGCCACTTCATGATGGTGGTGTGTGGAGGAGCGGTGTCAGCCACCTTCATGATGGTGGTGTGT
Organism: Homarus gammarus; assembly: GCA_958450375.1. Classification (NCBI taxonomy): domain Eukaryota; kingdom Metazoa; phylum Arthropoda; class Malacostraca; order Decapoda; family Nephropidae; genus Homarus; species Homarus gammarus. The sequence goes on from CAUDMG010002538.1 coordinate 5,021,577, forward strand.
GGAGGAGCGGTGTCAGCCACCTGCATGATGGTGGTGTGTGGAGGAGCGGTGTCAGCCACCTGCATGATGGTGGTGTGTGGAGGAGCGGTGTCAGCCACCTGCATGATGGTGGTGTGTGGAGGAGCGGTGTCAGCCACCTTCATGATGGTGGTGTGTGGAGGAGCGGTGTCAGCCACTTCATGATGGTGGTGTGTGGAGGAGCGGTGTCAGCCACCTTCATGATGGTGGTGTGTGGAGGAGCGGTGTCAGCCACTTCATGATGGTGGTGTGTGGAGGAGCGGTGTCAGCCACTTCATGATGGTGGTGTGTGGAGGAGCGGTGTCAGCCACCTTCATGATGGTGGTGTGTGGAGGAGCGGTGTCAGCCACCTTCATGATGGTGGTGTGTGGAGGAGCGGTGTCAGCCACCTGCATGATGGTGGTGTGTGGAGGAGCGGTGTCAGCCACCTTGATGATGGTGGTGTGTGGAGGAGCGGTGTCAGCCACCTTCATGATGGTGGTGTGTGGAGGAGCGGTGTCAGCCACCTTCATGATGGTGGTGTGTGGAGGAGCGGTGTCAGCCACCTTCATGATGGTGGTGTGTGGAGGAGCGGTGTCAGCCACCTGCATGATGGTGGTGTGTGGAGGAGCGGTGTCAGCCACTTCATGATGGTGGTGTGTGGAGGAGCGGTGTCAGCCACTTCATGATGGTGGTGTGTGGAGGAGCGGTGTCAGCCACCTTCATGATGGTGGTGTGTGGAGGAGCGGTGTCAGCCACCTGCATGATGGTGGTGTGTGGAGGAGCGGTGTCAGCCACCTTCATGATGGTGGTGTGTGGAGGAGCGGTGTCAGCCACCTGCACTGTGGTGGTGTGTGGAGGAGCGGTGTCAGCCACCTGCACGGCGGTGGTGTGTGGAGGAGCGGTGTCAGCCACCTTCATGATGGTGGTGTGTGGAGGAGCGGTGTCAGCCACCTTCATGATGGTGGTGTGTGGAGGAGCGGTGTCAGCCACCTGCATGATGGTGGTGTGTGGAGGAGCGGTGTCAGCCACTTCATGATGGTGGTGTGTGGAGGAGCGGTGTCAGCCACCTTCATGATGGTGGTGTGTGGAGGAGCGGTGTCAGCCACCTTCATGATGGTGGTGTGTGGAGGAGCGGTGTCAGCCACTTCATGATGGTGGTGTGTGGAGGAGCGGTGTCAGCCACCTTCATGATGGTGGTGTGTGGAGGAGCGGTGTCAGCCACCTTCATGATGGTGGTGTGTGGAGGAGCGGTGTCAGCCACCTGCACGGCGGTGGTGTGTGGAGGAGCGGTGTCAGCCACTTCATGATGGTGGTGTGTGGAGGAGCGGTGTCAGCCACTTCATGATGGTGGTGTGTGGAGCAGCGGTGTCAGCCACCTGCATGATGGTGGTGTGTGGAGGAGCGGTGTCAGCCACCTGCATGATGGTGGTGTGTGGAGGAGCGGTGTCAGCCACTTCATGATGGTGGTGTGTGGAGGAGCGGTGTCAGCCACCTTCATGATGGTTGTGTGTGGAGGAGCGGTGTCAGCCACCTGCATGATGGTGGTGTGTGGAGGAGCGGTGTCAGCCACCTGCACGGCGGTGGTGTGTGGAGGAGCGGTGTCAGTCACTTCATGATGGTGGTGTGTGGAGGACCGGTGTCAGCCACCTGCATGATGGTGGTGTGTGGTGGAGCGGTGTCAGCCACCTGCACGGCGGTGGTGTGTGGTGGAGCGGGGTCAGCCACCTGCATGGTAGTCGTGATAAAGATAACATATCGCTACATTTATGTATAATTCACTTAAAAAAAATATATTTTCCCTAAACAAGAAATATACTTTTTTTAATCCGAAACAAACAATTTGCTCGTGAGCAGATGAACAAAACCCCTGACCTGGTGTTTATCAGAAGACATTATCAATCCGGACTGCACTCTATAAAAAAAAAAGAAAAAGAAACGGTATTGAGGGCGACCATTAAACCAAATCTGATCGAAAACGCAAAATCGTGTTGGATGACAAGTACGGGGGGGGGGGGGGGGGGGGGTTAAACTGGTGTTGGACACAGTGGTCAGCACTACACCTCGTGTGTAGGTATTTTGGTTTACGTATAAACTTATAAAAATAAATACTTATATCACCACTCAAGAATTAGTTTCAACACACACACACACACACACACACACACACACACACACACACACACACACACACACACCACACAGAATGTTTTACAAGCAGCTACAACAACTTAGTCTCTAATTCGGCACCAACTAAAAATTTTAATTAAAATGGAATCCCAGGTTCTTGTCAGACACCTGTCAGCTCTGCCACTTGCCAGTTACAGACCGCGGCTGTAATCCAGCTATGACTGCGGCTATAATTCAAGAGTGACTGCAGCTATAATCTAAGAATGACTGCGGCTATAATCTAAGAATGACTGCGGCTATAATCTAAGAATGACTGCGGCTATAATCAATCTAAGAATGATTGCGGCTATAATCTAAGAATGACTGCGGCTATGATCCAAAAGTGACTGCGGCTGTAATCGAAGACACAGACACTCCAATTTAACAGTATCAGTGACTCAGAGATCAAGAAAGACAGTCCCAGGTATTTACAAATCCACGCAACTCACATAGGTCCACACAGGTCTACACAGGTCTATACAAGTCCACACAGGTCTACACAGGTCCACACAGGTCTACACAGGTCTATACAAGTCCACACAGGTCTACACAAGTCCACACAGGTCTACACAAGTTCACACAGGTCTACACAGGTCCACACAGGTCTACACGGGTCCACACAGGTCTACACAGGTCTATACAAGTCCACACAAGTCCACACAGGTCTACACAGGTCCACACAGGTCTACACAGGTCTATACAAGTCCACACAGGTCTACACAAGTCCACACAGGTCTACACAAGTTCACACAGGTCTACACAGGTCCACACAGGTCTACACAGGTCCACACAGGTCTACACAGGTCTATACAATCCACACAAGTCCACACAGGTCTACACAGGTCCACACAGGTCTACACAGGTCCACACAGGTCTACACAGGTCTACACAGGTCCACACAGGTCTACACAGCTACCAAAATGGCCACCAGAACCTTACCTGTTTGCACTCGTAACATTTTACACATCTCGTGAAAAATTTTCATTGCACCTTTACTCTGAGCTGAAGGTATCCTGAAGGTCATTAACACATTTTAAAAAGGTTATCAAGACGTTTTGAAAGGTTATTAAGATCTTATGAAAGGTGATTTAGACCTTTCAACGATTATTTAAACGTTTGAAAGGTCATTAAGACGGTTAGAAAATTAGATTCCAGAAGCAATGCAAATTATAGCAGTTCCATGTTAAATAATATAGAACAAGAGCAGAGAAGGAAGCGTGTTACAACTCACTATACAGTTTATGGATGACAAGGTTATACCTACGCAGCAAATGCGGCTTAATACGACGTGATATACTCGGACTCTCATGGAATACAGATTAATACACGGTGAAACATACCCAGGAAATGCAGAGTGAAACATGGGGATGCATACCCAATATATGCAAAGAAATACAGCTTGTACTACAGGTCTGAGCGATTCTAAGCTTATTTATTTTCTTTTTTTCCTCATATGGTGTCCTTCATGACCGGGTGACCTTCATGACCGGGTGACCTTCATGACCGGGTGTCCTTCATGACCGGGTGACCTTCATGACCGGGTGACCTTCATGACCGGGTGACCTTCATGACCGGGTGTCCTTCATGACCGGGTGACCTTCATGACAGGGTGACCTTCATGACAGGGTGACCTTCATGACCGGGTGACCTTCATGACCGGGTGACCTTCATGACAGGGAGTCCTTCATGACCGGGTGACCTTCATGACCGGGTGACCTTCATGACCGGGTGACCTTCATGACCGGGTGTCCTTCATGACCGGGTGACCTTCATGACCGGGTGACCTTCACGACCGGGTGTCCTTCATGACCGGGTGACCTTCATGACCCAATACATAACGGATGTATTTGATTCTATTTTTAACTATTTACAAAAGCATGAAATTGTTAATATAATGTAATTTACCATAAAAACATACCCAGGAAGTTGGTAAACTACGTTTATAATAAATAATATTCATGTGTGAAGGACAATAATAGTCAGTAGACAGCAGTTCCAACCGTTGCAAGCATTTCCTGTTAGTTGTGCGAGTACCAGATGCAGCGCCATGGTGTGAATATAGTGTGCAGTGTAAAGTTGGCTCCCGTACGTGTGGGGAGTCGGAACAACCTGTGCCTTAAGGTGAGGTGATGTGACGTAAGGAGACGAAGGGGAAAGGGAGGTGTTTGTGCGCACCTGACAGAGGACAGTTGGGGCACCGCCATACACTAAAGATATCAATTCTGTTACTTTACATTTGGTTGATGAGTCATTGAGATAAACAAATAAAACATTATTACATCCTGTCTGCTACATTGTGTGCACATAAGTCGTCTTCAGGTCAACTTTGGGCCAAACCTGAGCCATGACGAAATGTGCCTTTGGGTGAGGAGAAATGGTATTTATATGGGTTGTTTGTATGTTACAACAATATACTATAAAATATTAATGGTGTAAAAATGTGTGTAATGATCACAGACGATGTTTCTCCCGTCACGTAAGCGATATTTGGTAAACAGGTAGTGATTGAACAGCTGACCAGACTATAGACTTTGTCTCACAATCCGAGGCACCCACACCACACCACACCACACCACACCACACTCCATAAAGCCTGGCACCATACTAACGTCTCTTACACTTTGCTTAAGGACACATAAAGTGGCAGATTTATACAGTATGACCAACTGTTTCAGCCTTACGTTGCCCACTGCAGGAGAGTTATTATTCACTCCACGTTAGGTGAATGAAAAGCGTCGATACTACATCAGTTAATCTATGTAATTATTGTCGGACCATGTAATGAGTCAATTTATATCATTATGGTCCCACTCCGGGGTTTACACCTCACAGAGAGAGTGGATTGACAACGACGAGTGTACTAATCGGAAATGTCCCCAACTGTACATAATATATATACTATAGATAAATATATGACGCCCTGTATTGTTCCCTCATAACTGTATATTATCTTCACCGTAAGATAAACAAGGCAAAAGTTGAATATATGTGGATAAGTATACACCAGCGAGGGAACTGTCGAATATTCACCACATATATAGATTTATAAAACATTGATGAATAAGAATATATACACTAGTTACATTCAAATAAAGACTTAAGCATACACATACAGTACAGGTAATTTATACAACACCGACGAATTAAATAAATACAGGAAGTACATAACATCAGGGAACCCAAGTATATAAAAGACGTTATATAACACCTGGGAAAATTAAGTATACCCATTATACACTCACACGCAATACATACACCATCTGATATATTAAGTATAATCACGAAGGTAATTAAAATTTGTACCTGAACGGCGTGTTTTACCTGTACTAGTGAAGTATTTTAATAGTTTAGTTATGGTAGGTTCTCACGACTGTAGCCAGACTAGCATTACTATCGCTTAAACAAGTCTAATGACTATTATACTACTCTGGTACCAAGTCTTTCAGGTTCTACTATTGTGTATTTACGATAGTTTGAGGTAGGACGACTGGCAGGTGTCTGGGGCCTTACGCTCTCTCTTGACGGATGTAAGATAAGTATTTTTAAAACCTTCCCTAAACATGACCTTTCGTTTGTGTCTGTTTCTTTATTATTCACGATTTCTTCATTCGTCCAGCATACTGCTCTGTCTGTCTGTCTGTCTCACCCTGCTGCGAGGATGTAAGCGAGTGAGTGGGACTATGTGAAGGGCAATGTGTTAAGACTGTGAGCGGACTACACAGTTACACAAACAAGCTAAACAGATCAGATACACAGACAGCTACACACAGAGCTACATAGACAGCTACACGAACAATATAAACAGATAGTTACACAGACCGGTACACTGTCTGCTACACAGGCAGACTGCGCATATTCCCCTACACTCGCGCGTGCGTGCGTACACACACACACACACACACACCAGGGTAGGCCGGGGGAGGAGGAGGGGGGGTCGAGCAGCCACAAACTCTTCGATGACAAATGCGTTTCTTGTGTCTTGTAGCAGAGTAAAACTTATCTCGTGACGGACACCAGCAGTGGCGGCGGTGTAGTAGTGTGGTGGTGGTAGTGGTGGTGTGGTAGTGGTGGTGTGGTGGTGTTGTTGTGGTAATGGTTTGGTGGTGATGGTGTGCATGGTAGAGGTAGTGATGGTGTGGTAATACGTGTAGTTGTGGTGGTGTAGTGGAGTAGTTGTGGTGATGTGGTGGTGATGTAGGTGTGGTGGCGTAGTGGAGTAGTTGTGGTGGTGTGGTAGTGATTTAGTTGTGGTGGTGTGGTGGTGATGTAGTCGTGGTGGTGTGGTAGTGATTTAGTTGTGGTGGTGTGGTGGTGATGTAGTTGTGGTGGTGTTAGAATATGGTGTAGTAGCATGGCAGTGTCTAATGGTGCAGTACTGATGGTGTATTAATGTGCTGGTGTGAGGTGGTGATGGTGTAGTGGTGTATATTGGGTGTATGTATCACAGTGGTATAATTTTAAAAGCAAGAATAAATAATTCAACCTTGACGCCCAAAAGCTAACTCCATAAACGACCTTCATTCCACAACAACATAACCCAATACTTCAAAAACACTAACAAACTATCAAAAACTTTAACTATAAACAAATAACAAAATGTTCTTAAGACATCTATTAAAATTATCTCCTTATAGACACCAATTAGATCCTATATAAACGTTCTGAACACTTGCTAGAAATCAGTGAATAGAGAAAAAAGGAAAAAAAAATGGTCCAGTTTTCAAAGTTTTCGCTCCAGAACTTCATTGAGGTGGTGAAGGCGGCCAGTGGTGGTGGTGATGGTCTGGGAACGTGATTAAGAGGAGAAAAAAAAAGATGAATGAAATGTATTTGAAAATTTTTCACGACGAAATGGTAGTGGTAATGGTGTTGATGGTAGTGGTAGTCATGGGAGTGGTGATAGTGGTAGTAGTAGTAGTCATGGTAGTGTTAATAGTGGTGGTGGTGGTGGTGGTGGTGCAGTGGCGGCGGTGTTAGTCATGGTAGGGGTGTTAAAAGTAGTGGTGGTGATCATGGTAATAGTGGGGTTGTAGTAATGGCGGTAGCAGTAGTGGTGGTGGTAGTAGTAGAAGTATTAGTAATGATGGTAGTGTATTAGTATCCATGTTTAATCTATGACTCTTTCTTATAATTTATAGATATTCCCGTGTCTTCATGCATACTTAACACCGTGAACCTGTACGTGTTGCCTCGGTCGACAGCACAGCTTAGAAAACAAAATATTAGGTGCAGCTACTTGGGTTAAAAGTAGGAAAGTTAGTGGATGAAATACTGAACAATAATAATAATAATAATAATAATAATAATAATAATAATAATAATAATAATAATATAAAAGTAATAATACTACTGTAATAGAAAAAATAATAATATACAATAATTTAATTTCAATGTTGGCTGTAGATAGGTAGAGTCGCCTGCACTTATGTCTGGTACAGATGCCGGCATGTTTTCTGAGATGTGGCACCACTGTGGAATGCTCATCTAGCATCCTTAGTCTGGCTACTATTGTGAGGTTCCTTACAAACATTCCGAGAGTTTTATTACAATGTAAACATAAACAGACCTGTCACATCTCACGAAATACGCCAGCCACTGTACCAGTTATAAGAGCAGGCGGCTGTACAGAACAAACCCATGGACACAGAACTGTAGAGAAATAATCAATCTCTCTCTCTCTCTCTCTCCATTGAACCCGTCTAATGTTTGCTCCTAATAATGCCTATTTATCATATACTGTATCATTTATGTATAACTACTAATTAGTTAGATCATCCTCACAGATTCTTTGGTGTAAATATTTTCTGTTATAATTTTTATTTCCTATATTTAATCAGCTTATAAAAATTCATGATACAAGAGCTTGGCTGTAATTATATTCGGATTAAAAAGTTGATATGACCGATAAAGCATTTGTGGTGGAGGGTGGTGGTGGTGGTGGTAATGCTGTGGTGGGTGATGGTGTGGTGATGGTAGTGAGTGGTGGTGGTAGTGAGTGGTGGTGGTAGTGAGTGGTGGTAGTAGTGAGGCAGTAAGCACCACACACAAACTATCTGTTGTATTTGTACAGTACATCCTCTTAATAAAATGTTCTCCTTCACATCCATCTATGCTGTGCTCTTAGTCTTTTAACTTTGTATTTTTCTCAGAATCTCAATATTTATCTTTGTCTTTTTTTCTCTTCTCCTTTTTCCTTCTCTCTTCTCCTTGTACATACAGCCTCCTCAACGCGTGTTATCTGCTGATCATCGACAAGTGTACACACCAGCACCTGACATTTTCCTCCACACGAATACAAATTAGGAAGTGAGACCATTTTCACCTGCCGTTTTCCAGGAGCCACAGGTGTCACCGTCGTACCTGTACTGATATATTGAACAAAATTCAAAGTTTATTATTATTCTTTTTTTTTTTTGCCAAAACAGTTATGTTAACCCCTCGGTGAATCTTTTTCTTTTTTCTTTTTTAGCCGATAACACATTTGCTCTTCACAGTTGACCATTAACGCGTTTAACTACTTTAATAAATCCACAATAGTGGAAATAAATCACCAAAAATTTTCTTCGAAAAATTTCAGGTGGGGAGAAATTGGGGCTGAAAAACGAATAAAATTACTCCAAGAGTCATTACGATAATTAATTACCCAAATTACAATTTCTTTACTCCAGATTCTGAACTATAGTGTGGCGAAAGTTGTCGTTTAACACACACGGGATCAAAATCGTCTATACCGGGTAACTGATGAAAAATTCGTATCCCTGAAGAAAAAATGTTGGAATAAGTTACCATTAGATTATCTTCAGCTGAAGAAGTTGGGTCTAAGGACGATCCGTTCCAGGAAAGTCCCCTCAAGAAGGAGTGTCCAGGAACTACTTTCTTGAGGGTGTTACTCTGTGAGATAAAATGGTGTTAATGCCCCATATTGCTCTATTACATATGAGGATCAGTGGCAATATAGCACTGTACACAAGACTGCTGGGTGGCCAGAACTGCACTCGACCGACTTCACTTTCCAAAATTACAACAAATTAGGTGCCCAGTTACAACTGGGTGGACTGGGATTATCCCGGAATCGAACCAGTGACTCTTCAGACAGCAAGTGAGCTGTATATCCGCTTCGCAGCCATAAACCTTTGTTACAGCCATTTGGTAGGAAACGTTATTCATTGAATATTCTAAAGCATTATTCAGTAAAACATATTTCATTCACCCCGGAAACAAGAGTTACAGTTGCAAAAAATATTTTAAGTAGTCTCCTCCCTGCACTCCACTAACACTGTCTCCCCTCACAACAAAGCCCAGGCAACATTGACAATACAAGAAACAATGTTTCTCACTCGCCAACACTTGTAGCTTCACGAATTATTTACCTTTAGCGTTGATTTTTAGATGACTCTCACCTGGTATGTTCGGCGACCCCATGATACCTGCGTCCTCACAGCACTATTCCAGTATTTTTCTTTTCAATGAGGTGTTGTTCTACGAGGGACTATTCCTGGAGGTACTATTCCAGGAGTCACTAGTCCAGGAATCACTAATCAAGAAGTAAATATTTTACGAGTCACTTTTCCTTGAACCTCGACTCGGGATATGACATTAGTACAGTCACCCCACACCTTAGGCAGTATTTCACACTCCATTGTGGGCTATGTTGACGTATCGTGGCACCACCAGACACCTTGCTGCAAAGGTTTTGTGTCGGGTCATAAGATATTCTTGGGGGACATTTCCGGTGTTTTGTTGTGGGTGAGGCTTTAGTGAGGGCTTTCGATATTGGCTGAGTTATGTGTTGAAGACGCTTCCTATTGGCTGAGTTATCTGTTGAGGAGGTCGCTATTGGTTGAGTTATCTGTTGAGGACGCTCTCTATTATCTAATCTACTTGTTGAGAATACTTGCTATTGGTTTACCTGTTGAAGATGCACGCTATTGGTTAAATTACCTGTTGGGAAAGACATTATTGGCTAATTTATGTACATACCTCGACTTCTAAACTTACAAAGAAATATTGTATAAACTAGAGCTTGATGACACTATAACGAGAAGAACCTATGGTTAAATAAACAACTTTGATAAATTTATTGTTGACTCTCCATGCTACTAATCGTCTAAGACTTGGTAACAGCGCTGCTTAGGACCTACACAGTTCCTGTGTGTCCGAGTCAACCATAATATTTTGGAAATTGTTTACAAAATACTGATTATGAATAATTAATTATTTTCCAGGTTAGGTTCGGTTAGGTGTAATAAAATGTTGGAATCTCTTAGAACTTCAGTATCTCAGAACACAGTGTGAAATAGGGTAAAACTTGTCCCAAAGTGGAACCTGACAGCAGACGTCCTCCTTTACACAGCGTTGACGTGAGAAAAACTCCCCCAAAGTGCTACAAATTTGTCCTGACCCGCTCAAGGCAACCGTGAAATCAAGAATAATATTAAATTTTATTCCCCCTTTTTCAGTTCTTTGTTTACCATTTATACACTTAAACTTAGAATATATTGAGAGTAATATATTCTTTAATTAGAAATACTGAATAACCACAGCAAATTTCTTCATTTTATCATCTTATAACCTCTCACCTCTAACCCAACCGTCTTCCTGTCATTTCTATCTTATTCTCTCTCTCCTCCCTCTCATCTCCGTCTCTCTTCCTCACTAAGTTCCTCCCTTCCATCGCTGTCTTTCTTCCTCTCCTCTCCACTCTCCCCGTCCTCCCTCGGCCGACAGACAGCCATACACACCAGCTCAGTGAATCACCACCACAACACCGGTCACCTGATGTGCTTTTAACTCCTCGTCCCTGGAGAATGTGTCGACGTGTTATAAAGGGCCCGCTACGATCCCCCTCTGCCGTCTCATCCCCTGCTTTCTCCTCTCCATTTCTTCTCCCTTCCCCTCTCTCCTTCTTCCTCTCCACTTCTCCTTCCCTCTCCACTCTTTCCTTCTCCTTCCTTCTGTCCTTCTCCCTCACTTCTCCTCTCTCTCTCTCTCTCTCCCTCCCATCCCCGGGGGCCTCCATCAAGGGAGAGGTCGGTGTAGGAGAGACGTCAACACTAGTCTTTCAAAGTTTACGTCCTCATGTAATAATAATAATAATAATAATAATAATAATAATAATAATAATAATAATAATAATAATAATAATAAACAATAATAATAATAACAATAATAATAATAATAATAATAATAATAATAATAATAATAATAATAATAATAATAATAATAATAATAATAATGATAATAACAATAATAATAATAATAATAATAATAATAATAATAATAATAATAATAATAATAAACACTAACAATAATAACAATAATAATAATAATAATAATAATAATAATAATAATAACAACAGGTTCTCTCATAACATACAAGACAACAAATATAACGTCCAGGAAAATTACATTTAGAGATCTCTTCCCTCATACCCAGTCACGAGGCAGTAATGAATCTCTATACATAAGAGAATCACCTCAATAATTCTCAAATATCTTCGTGATGGGAGAAACTAGACAGACTCCTTACCTTAACTCTACCCTTACTATGTTAAAGAATCACTCTCACATTCTCAAAATAACTTAAATCTATTCCTCATCTTACCTACACTTAGTATATTTGAGAATAACTTTTAGATTCTCAACACTTTCATGATTTTCTCGCATATGTGGAGTGACTGGATCTTAAATTGACTTTTTATGCTACCTGTAATTAAATGAAGGTTCAGGTGTGGAAGGGGAAAAGGCGAGGGGGGAGGAAGGGGAAAAGGCCAGGTGTAGGAGGTGGGAGGAAGGGGAAAAGGCCAGGTGTAGGAAGGGGGAGGGCGAGGTGGGGGAAGGGGGAAGCAAGGGAAGGGGGAAAAGCCAGGTGGAGGAGAGGAGAAGGACCAGATAGGGAAGATCAGTGGTGGAGGGTGGCCAGGTCCAGGTGGAAAATATACCTGGCAGGTGGGTGTGAGAAGTGGCCCTCGCTTGTGGCTCCCTCTAAAACACCTCGTATACTGTGTGTGTGTGTGTGTGTGTGTGTGTGTGTGTGTGTGTGTGTGTGCGTAGATCGCCCAATGGTTCTCTATAGTAAGATGGAGAAATAGTGGAAGAGGATAAGAGGCATAAAGGCGGAAGAGGAAGGAGGGGGAAGAGAAATATGAGAGTGTGAGCAAAGTGCAGTATGAGGCACGGAGGAGGAGGAGAAGGAGGAGGGGAAGGAGGAGGGGAAGGAGGAGGGGAAGGAAAATAGAAGGAGAAAAAAATTGTGGCGTGAGTAGGAAAAAGAAAAGGAAGAGGAGAATGAAGAGAGGAGTTTTTGTTGGTACAAATTAAGAGGAGGCAAATATGATGATGATGAGGAGGAGGAGGAGGAGGAGGTGCATAAACCTGACCTACTGAAGGTGGACAACACAGGGGGAGGGAGGGAAGGAGGGAGGGAGGGAGGGAAGGAGGGAGGGAGGGAGGGCTGCCGTCACCTCCACCATTACTCCCAGGATTGTGAGACACCATAAAAGTTTTCATCATTACTCCATAAAAAAAGCTGTATAATGTGTATGTATGTGTGTGTGTGTGTGTGTGTGTGTGTGTGTGTGTGTGTGTGTGTGTGTATAATAAATGGTAATGCCAATAAGAGCTAGTTTTACTGTATTCTTAATTACAAAAAAAATACCAAACATTACAAGTCATTAGTGTCTTTTATAACATCAGTACATTTCCTATAACAAACTCACATAATGACTCACGTATTCACCTGATTTAAAACTTGTATTTAGGTTGACTCACAAATCTGTCTCTTTTTGTCTCTCTTGCAGATTTGATCACACATTTTACATTTTTTTTTGGGGGGGGAGGGGGAGAAGGGGGGAGGGGGAGGGGGAGGGGGGAGGGGGAGGGGGAGGGGGGATGGGGAGGGGGGGGGAAGGGGGGTGGGGGTGGGGAGGGGGGCAGTAAATGTCAGGTTGTTGTGGTGAGGGAGAGCAGCGCCCCATCCCCCCCCCCCCACCCACCAGGTACACGGACAGGTGAGGGGGAGAAACGCCCCTCACCAGGTACGCTGACAGTTAAGGGTGAGGAAGAACACACCTGGTACACTGCGAGGGGAGGGGGCAGCGCTGTACCAGGTATATTGAGAGGTGAGGGGTGAAGAGTAGTGGGTGAGGGGTGAGGGGGTGAGGGGTGAGGGGGTGAGGGGTGAGGTGGTGAGGGGTGAGGGGGTGGGGCGGTGAAGGGTGATGGGTGAGGGGGTGAAGGATGAGGGGGTGAAGGGTGAGGAAGTAAGGGGTGAAGAGTGAGAGTTGAAGGGTGAAGAGTAAGGGGTGAGAGGTGAGGTGGTGAGAGGTGAGGGGGTGAAGGGTGAGGGGGGGGGCAAGGGGTGAAGGGTGAGGACACTTTAGTATATTCACCTGGCAGTATCGTGACGGTTTAGGTATTTTATCACTTAGTCGTACGTGATGGCGGCAGGTGTGAGTTTTCTTTTTTTAATAATTTGTTGTCAGAATATGGACACCCGCTGTCTCACTTATTACGATATATGACTGTTTGCTATTAAGTATGTCAGGTATACAGTATATAGATGCTGTGTCAGGTATGTGCTGAATAGATATATGTTGATCGAATACGAATATATATATATATATACCTAGGTTGATGCATGTATGTATGACTTAAAGAGAGCGGATTAAGGGAGAATGTGTGTGTGTGTGTGTGTGTGTGTGTGTGTGTGTGTGTGTGTGTGTGTGTGTGTGTGTGTGTGTGCATTTACATTTTACTTTGAGTATTGTGCATTGCATTGGAAGCTCAGAGAGAGAGAGAGAGAGAGAGAGAGAGAGAGAGAGAGAGAGAGAGAGAGAGAGAGAGAGAGAGAGAGAGAGAGAGAGAGAGAAACAAACAAACAGTCGGAGAAAAACAAAATAGAAGCATTAAAGAATAAACAACAAAACAAACTTACTACAAAAAAACACAATAAGAAAACAAAAATAAATACAATAAATGAAGAAAAAAACATCAATTAATTCCACAATATAAAGGACCACCAAGACTCTACCTAATTGGAGGTCAAGAGACGATGTTATCTAGGAATGAGTGAAACTTACCAACATAGACCACTGCATCGCCTCAGTTTGTTGTTGCTAGTTTAATACACGGTGGCGGGTCCTACTGAGAGAGAGAGAGAGAGAGAGAGAGAGAGAGAGAGAGAGAGAGAGAGAGAGAGTTCATGGTCAATTAAACTTGTAAGAAAATGATTTGACCGCGATAATAGTGGTGCTTTTAAGTGTGTAGGAGCGATGTGTATACTGCAGTAGGACGTGTGTGTGTGTGTGTGTGTGTGTGTGTGTGTGTGTGTGTTTAATATTTTATAAATGGTGTTTGCTGGAGGGCAGTAATTTTCATGTGTTTTCTATTGTATTGGTGAAGGATGATGATAGTGATGATGTGATGATGATGATGATGATGATGATGATGATGATGATGATGATGATAATAGTAATAATGATGATAATGGTGATGATAATGATGATGTGATTAAAATAATAGTAAAGGTGATGATGATGATGATGATGATAATAATAATAATGATGATGATGATTATGATGATAGGGGTAATGATAATGATGAGGGTGAAGATGACCATAATACTGATACTGATAACAGAAAAGATCACGTTGGTGATAATGACGAGTATTTTAATCGATACAAAATAATAAATACGATTATATCTCATCCAGACTAATATAATGTCAGTATTAAGGGAGATATAATGTCAGTATTAATTTAGGTCAGTGTCCTTCCCTCAGTGTCTCAGTAATTACAAGATGCGGCTAAATTTACCTTCCCATAATTTCAACCACAATTATGTGATGTTATCTAGATATGACAAGAAAATTGTTCCCTCTAAAGTCTTATTACATGCCATGAATTATTGTATCCTTGAGAAGTGTTCAGAGTTATGAGTTTTACGTGTGTGTGTGTGTGTGTGTGTGTGTGTGTGTGTGTGTGTGTGTGTGTGTGTGTGTGTGTGTGTGTGTGTGTGTGTGTGTGTGTGTGTGTGTGTGTTTTGTGAGGTTTGCTTGGTAATTCCTTCAGCTGTAAGACATTTCATTTAAAGATACAAAAAATATAAACAATATCACCCAAAAATGGTAGACATTGATTCTTATATAATAAATTAATGTTTGTGACAGGTAAGGATGTTTACCTGTCTGACTTCATCACCTGTTAGCTAAAGTAAGATAAATAAATACGAAAGCTTTATACTACAGAGAATAGACTGATTATGGGAAGGAAAGGGAAGTTCTAGAGAAACAATGATGATGCCAGATTCAGTTGACATATGCCATGACTGTTTATATGATAGTGACACAGAAGTTCAGGGTTGGAATGTGGTGTTTATGTCCTGGGCTTTATTTAAATCATTGGCCGGAAATAAGGGAACTAGTGTTGTGGTCTGGTGGTCGATATGAGCCGCCCGCCACACCGTTTAGTGCAGCTGTCACCTGGGAGTTGGAGCGACTGGCTGATACACTAACTTTTACGAATCACTTTGAGGATGACCCTAAATTACTTTTTTTTCTAGAATATTTTTACGATCATTGAGGAGTTACAGAAGTTCATACGTGATTAGAGTGTCTTAGTATTTATATTAACGGGGATGACTTTAGGGTTCTGTGAGGTCAAGACAGAGTAGAAACTTCCACAGACACGGAGATGCTATATATTCGCCAGGTCTTCTCAATCCTGATGGGTTTTACCAACTTAAGATAGGTCTTGTGACAGCTTAAAGTAGTCCAGGTAGTGTCCACCAACTCCTACCAGATCCTACGATATCCTGGCAACTTTCTACAAGATAAGACACACAACTGAAGGAGATTAAACAAAGCTTGACCAGCTCTGTCAGGACCCACTCGACCTAAGAAGCTTACCAGAAGCTTATCTCCAGGCTTTCTAGGTTATATTAGGTCAAAAGGTCAAGGGGGGGAGTTCACCTCTGATCCCATTACCTCCTCAAGGAATCCATCCGTCAAACATTGTCAAAATTGGAAAAGATCCCACCAGTCTCTACTTCCTTTAACGGCCCCAGTCGGCTCTAACACAAACCGTAATACCATTTGTCAGGTCGGTACAGGCGAGGCTACAGTCTTCTCTCTCTCTCTCTCTTCCCCCAGGGTAGAGAAGAAACAAATAGAACCTTAATCACCACAAACTAACTACCTTAAAGAGATAATCAGAGAGAGACAGATATCTCCTTATATCTCAGAGGTCTACTAGTAATAAAGAAGAACATAATCAGAACTAGGAGATATTACAAGCAGGGAGACTTTGAAGTGTTCGGACTTTATTTTGAGATCTACAGAGAGATAATCGGGACCAACCAATACAGTAAATTCAACTCCGAGAGACAAAGTGTTAGATATGAGAGACAGAGAGATAGTCAGGGGTATTATCAAGGTCGACTCCTGACCCGAGAGAGAGAGAGAGAGAGAGAGAGAGAGAGAGAGAGAGAGAGAGAGAGAGAGAGAGAGAGAGAGAGAGAGAGAGAGAACATGGCCTCTTCTACTCATAGCAACCTCGTCACATCTTGTAACAAATGCCCGCAGATCATCACCGTTATAATCAGTGAAGAGTCGACCTTTAATCCTGTCGAGTACCTGCAAAGATCACTCTCCCTCTCTCTCTCTCTCTCTCTCTCTCTGGCTATCATCCTAGCTGTCATCCTATAGCAGTCAGCCTCACCTCTGACTGCCACCCTCGCTTGACTTCTCTCCTCTTCCTCCAGAAAATAGATGGATGATTATAAAACCAGTTTATCCTTCCGGAGTAAATCGGATTAGAATAATTGGAAGAAGTGACGACGATCGAGAGGACGTGTGTGTGTGTGTGTGTGTGTGTGTGTGTGTGTAACAGATGTGCACACACGGACGTATAAATAGATATACATGCACGTGATGATGTACACATATATTTATTACAAACACACACACACACACACACACACACACACACACACACACACACACACAGATTTAGTTAGAACTGGAGATTTAGTCAAAGCTTCGACATATTGATTTTTGAGGACTCAGAAAAATACCAAAAATTGTCATCGAAAAATTGCATGTTGTGAGTAATTATTGCTACAGTGTAAACGAAATTATCCCCTAAGTTATTAACACAATTAATTATCAAAATAACACTATATTACCCCAAAATCTTTAATAATACGGAAATATATACACAAACATACATACCATTATCTGCCAGAAGACTCAAACAGAGGTACGGACACATTTATACGAACATATACTACACACATACACAAATACACACAAAAAAGAAGAAAATGGAGAGAGAGAGAGAGAGAGAGAGAGAGAGTGTGTGTGAGAGAGAGAGAGAGTGTGAGAGAATCCACCACCTTCACGGCTCACTCCTTGCAATATCTACCAAGGACTCGGCAGATTTCAAATAGGACTTCTGAGCCAGGTTGTTAATAATGGTGGCAGGGAGACTTTCATCTGGGATACAAAAGATATGATGATGATGATGATGATGATGATGATGATGATGATGATGATGATAGTGTATTTATCACCTATATTCATCATCTGACGATCAGACACTAACGGTAACCTAATGTTAACTTAACCTACTTTAACCATTTATATTCCTAACGTAACGTAACGTAACCTAAATTAATTACCCGTACCCTAACCTTACCCTCTCTCTCCCCTAGGTGGCGTTAAGATGGTTAATATTCAGGTGAAATTAGGATAAAGTGGCTATTCTTTAGGTGAAATTAGGATAAAGTGTCTATTATTCAGGTGAAATTAGGATAAAGTGTCTATTATTCAGGTGATCACTCTACTCTTCCTAATCACAGAACTGACAAAGCCAAAACAACAATTACAGCCACCAATAGTCAGGTCAATTACACTAACTGCCCTTTACTCCACCTGTTAATTAACCTCTCATGAAGTTAATTATACCCAAAACACATCACGAAAACATGGAAGTTGTTTAAAAAAAATATTGTATTACAAAAACCTTTATTCTCGCCGTCATTGAACACAACATGACACTCAGGCAAACACTTCACTCTGTTTATTAATCCGGATGATATAAAAGACACACGTGTTTAGGAGAGAATTAAACGGGTATTAAAGGGAAGGGGGGTGGCCGAATAGATACAATACTCAATTCTTATTCCGCCCCTAAGAATTAACCTGGTTTGATCCCGGGGCACTCCTTAAGTTCACCCAGCTGTGAATTGGTAACTAACTTTACAGATGAGGGGATTTGATGACGATCGAGTGTAGTGTCGACCAAGTTGTCACCATATACACTGAAGGTTTATTATACAATGTTAAACTTCCGGGAACCCACCCTTCATTTTTCCCTTTTCACCTAGTTGTTGTATTCACCCTAGCTGTTGTACTCACCCTAGTTGCTGTACTCACCCTAGTTGCTGTACTCACCCTAGTTGCTGTACTCACCCTAGCCGCTGTACTCACCCTAGCAGCTGTACTCACCCTAGCAGCTGTACTCACCCTAGCAGCTGTACTCACCCTAGCAGCTGTACTCACCCTAGCCGCTGTACTCACCCTAGCAGCTGTACTCACCCTAGCAGCTGTACTCACCCTAGCCGCTGTACTCACCCTAGCAGCTGTACTCACCCTAGCCGCTGTACTCACCCTAGCCGCTGTACTCACCCTAGCAGCTGTACTCACCCTAGCAGCTGTACTCACCCTAGCCGCTGT
>CAUDMG010002538.1:5045478-5047978 GCA_958450375.1 Homarus gammarus
ACTGTCACCGTCATTGCCACCATTTCTACCACTATCACCACCACCACCACCACAATATCTATTTTAGCAGTCATCTTCAGTCGTGGCCAGCCAGACCAACACACACTCCTTCCCCCAACACCTCCACGTCTGTTGGAAAACGATTGTAGACCGAAGGAGCCTCGCGGTGAAGGAGTCTGCAAGATGCTCGCTTTATAACCTGCAGAAGGAGAGAGAGTTTGTTTGCCTGGGCGAGAGAACCAGACACGAATATATAAACTATCCTGTGGAATAAACTGCAAATAAATTATCCTGCGGAATAAATTGGAAATAAATTCTTTCGGGGACATTGTGTATACACCCAAAACCATTTGAACACAAAACTAATCTAAAATTTCGAGTTTCAAAAGATTTTAAACACAGGATTAAAAACAATCTCTATGTAAGCTTAAAACGAATTTGCATTTGAGTTTTTAAAGCATATAGTTAGTTAAAAATGACCAAGCTATCAGTGGGATGAAAGCCGCGCTCTCACGCTATCAGTGAAGGCTGTTGCTGTACATGACACACACACGCACACACACACACACACACACACACAATCATGATCATCGCTGTGTTAAGTTATGTCTGTGTGTTGCGTCGCTCCCACAGAGTTAACACAACGACAACAACACACGAAGTGGAGAAGCATCATGATGATGATGATGATGATGATGATGATGATGATGAATGTAGACTTACGAGAAAGACAAGAAGTGGAAGAACAAATAAAGAGGAGTTAGAGGAGTAAAGGATTAGGGGGTTAAACCTCCATGGCGTTCAGTCATTATTAGGGAGCTTAGCGCCATCTGTTACCTGGGTACTCAGGTGTCAAGGGCGAAACACGAGTGTCACCCTCAGTGTATCAGGTGTTAAGGCCAGGTACAGTCGTGAACAGAAGTCCTGTCGCCCCTTCTGCTGCTCCGCGAACCAAGAGATTCAGACTCATGAACCCGAAGCAGTAGACACTGGTGCATTATTCTGCCCATAAATGCTTCGGATTCATGAGTCTGAATCTCAGGGTTCGTGGAGCAGCAGAAGGGGCGACAGGACTTCTGTTCACGACTGTACAGTACGACTAATATATGTACTGACTCATCAAATATTTATCTTACACGGACGTTCACATACATACACAGACATGCCACTGACATACACTGATATACATTGACATAACACTGACATAAAAATGGTTGCCTCTCGTGTACGAGGATGGCCGGCCCAAGGGCCATCTAGGCGTAAATTTGTTTAAGGTATAGAAGCTGTCGCCAACACAACAACCACACCCTAAGTTAATGAGTTGCATAACCCAGTGTCAAGGAATAGTCCGAGAAGACCGGACAACTCGCCAACGGCATTGGCTAACCATTACCCCGGAGCACGATCTGCAAATCGATTAACATCCAAGTTCCCAATTACTGCTGAGTAGACAGAGGCAAATGGCGTAAAGAACCTTGCCCATATTTTCACCCTGCTTGGGAATCGAACCCGGACCACTCGCTTGCGAGGCGAGCATGCTGACCATTACACCATAAATCGCCATAACACTGACAAATACATGCATACAGTGACATACACAGTACATGCATACACTGACATACACATACAGGTACACACACTGACATAACACTGACATAACACTGACATAACTCTGACATAACACTGGCATAATTCTGACATAACACTGGTATAACTCTGACATAACACTGACATAACACCGATATAACTCTGACATAACACTGGTATAACTGACATAACACTGGTATAACACTGGTATAACGCTGACATAACACTGACATAACACTGGTATAACTCTGACATAACACTGGTATAACTCTGACATAACACTGACATAACACTGACATAACTCTGACATAACACTGGTATAACTCTGACAAAACACTGACATAACACTGACATAACACTGACATAACACTGACACAACACTGGTATAACACTGACATAACACTGACATAACACTGACATAACACTGGTATAACACTGGTATAACTCTGACAAAACTGACACGAATCACCACTTACTACAGGAGACACAGTACCATCACACACCATAAGATAATACCAAAATATTTACCTTCTCTAAAACTATTGTCACATAAGCCTCGACCAACGAGCTGCTGCCGCTGTTACATCCCATGCTGTTATCTCCATTACTGGTCTTGCTGTTTATAGTATTATCACAATTCCTGCTGTTCTCCCCGCTACTGCTGCACATCTGTTATTTCTGCTGCCATCGTTGCTCCTGATGCTGTTGTCCTGTTTGTTCCTGCTGTTCTGTATTGCTGCATCGGCCTCTACTGCTGCATTGGCCTCTGTTGGCTCCAGTAGGCGGCGGTGATAAGACAGGAGACACAGCCTCCAGCCCGACACGGCCTGCTTAATGTTATGCTCCTCCTGTGCTAACCAAGTTACTCTATGATTTGGGTGTGTTTGGGGCCAGCCATTTGTTAGGTGCTGGT
>CAUDMG010002538.1:5050478-5055478 GCA_958450375.1 Homarus gammarus
TGGTTTAACTCTTTGAGGACGATGGCTGAACAGAACAATATGTTAAGAACTTTTGGACGATTTAATTATTACTGGAGGATGATGAATTTAACCCTTTTAGGAGGATAAATTTAACCCCAGGAGGACGAGAGTTTACCATCCTAATAGGTTAAACATAAAAAAGTTCCTTCTGCTATACATTATGAAAGTACTGTGTAGGATCACCTTTACAGACATCAGTACTGCTACTATATCAACGACGCTCTCTCACCTGTCTCTCCCCCAACTATCTATTGAGGCGTAGTAAAAGAATAGTGCGTTTCAACAATGGTTTTAGAGCAGCCAGGGTGGTAGCCAGGGTTCAGTACTTCGGTCTCAGTTATAAATATTATTATACAAGTTACAAAAACATAGGATGGTAGAGATATAGAGTGAATAAATAAAAGAAAATGTAAGAAAGAGAGAGAGAGAGAGAGAGAGAGAGAGAGAGAGAGGTCAGAGGCGTTATCGTCAACATCACTTAATTCAATTTCAGGTTCTCTCTCGTTCCCCTTCGTGTTCATCACCAATTCTTGCGCTCTTCTTCCTTTCCCTTCTCTTTCCATTTTCCTTCCCTCTATTCTACTATTCCAGAGAAATTCAACCAGTTAAGAGCAGACAGCACCAGATCCATCACTACTATCACAAACTCTACTATTACTACCTAAACCACTATTATTACTACAACTGTAACTACTATTACTACCAACAGTCACTACTCATTACTACCATTATTACAATCACTATCATCACCATCACCACCGTAACCTCACCCCCATCACTACCACCCTCACCACTACCACCATTATCACCCCCACCATTAACATTACCACCAATCATCTCTCACTCATCTCCCAGGCTACTTATTGCACATTGGGCAGTATGTTAGTTAGGAGGACCTTTCTGAGTTGATATCCTTCCTTGACATCACGGTGCTGCTGCTGGTGCTGCTGCTGCTTCAACATTTGCTTGATGAACAAAACGCAAAATTTAATCTTAGCGAACAATGTCAAACAGATTGATTCACTCGGGGAGGGGTGGGGGGGAGGGGTTGGGGGGAGGGGAGGGGGAGGGAGGGGTCAATATCAAGGTCGTGAATCCGTCTTTAATCTGAGCGTTCGTGATTTTTTTGTAGTAGGTGTTGACTTTTATCGTGTGTGTGTGTGTGTGTGTGTGTGTGTGTGTGTGTGTGTGTGTGTGTGTGTGTGTGTGTGTGTGAGAGAAAGAATGGGCACGCGCGTGTGTTCATTCAACAAATAAAAATTCCTGGGAAAAAAACAAACTCGAAGATTATTGAAAATACTCATTTCCCTTTTGACTTTGATCTTATTTCTTGAAAGACCTAAGAAGCCGAGACAAGAATTCTAATACAGATATCGACGTCCTGTTTCTGTGACCATTATCCTTGACCTTTTCTACCCGAATGAGGCAGTTAGGCCATCCTTACCCTCTTTATCTGCCTTTTTTTATCTGCCCTTACTATCTATGCCTTTTATCTTCCCTTTTATCTTCCCTTTCTACTTGGCATTTCTATCTGCCCCCTTTACCTGTCTTCTCTTATCTTTTCTTTCTATCTGTCCTTTCTTATCGCTCTATTTCATCTTTTCTCACATTAGAAGATTCGACCAGGTCACCTCTAAGTAAATAAGAGAGAGAGAGAGAGAGAGAGAGAGAGAGAGAGAGAGAGAGAGACTGTTTCACTTTCGCCCAGAGTCTTGGTGCTGTATCAGTGTTCTTAACTAGATAATCGTCATTAAGTAAGAAAAAGCTGACGTTCTTGAAATTAACTGACTCTGGCTGACTAAGCTTCCTCCGTGACTGACTAAATAATCTTCAATTGGCTGACTCAAGGGGGTTAAGTCGCTTTAACTGAAGCGGTTAAGTCACAGTACTCAAGCGTTTAAGTCAGCATACTCAAGTGGTTAAGTAATCATATTCAGTGAGTTAAGCTATCGTATTTAAGAGGTTAATTCATCGTACTCAAGGGATTAAGTCATAGTTACTCAAGGGGTTTAGTCTTGGTACTCAAGTGGTGAACTCATCTCATTTAAGGGGCTAAGTCATAGTATTCAAAGAATTAAATTATCTTGCTGAAGAAGAAGAAGAAGAAGAAGACATTCACATTACTAATACAACGTAACTTAACGCAATGCAGTATAACGTAATGGAACCTAACTTAATCAAACCAAATGTGACGTATCAGAAGAGATGAAAACCTAACCTAACTTAACCTAACGTCATATTGAAGAAGTTATAGAACGTATTTACTTGGTTCACTTAAACTACGACGTAAAGAAGGCGGCGGGAAATTGCTACAGACAACGTTGTAAGACGATACAAAATTGAGTTCTTTCTTCTCAAGTTAGAGAACGAATTTTAACATACGAATCTACGAGAAAACGTAATAGTCTGATAATTCATAACTTGAATAAAACAGAGACAGAGAACATTGCTTATCGGACCTCTGGCAGACAGTGAAAACCCAGATAGTAACAGAGGCACCATGGCATTGATTTGTTTACATATACGTGGCATCAGCGCGGACAGGAGTATAATGAGGTATTGTAGAATATTAACATAGCAATATCATATTCGTAACACAAAGCACTTACCTCAAACACGAACGTTACGTATATAATACCCGTATGATAATATTACCCACATGACAGTACTGGTTCCTAAATAACTCAGTATTATACGTTTAGTGTCTCGTAATAGAAGGTCTTCATGTGGGTTTTAATAGCATCCGCCATTTAC
Organism: Homarus gammarus; assembly: GCA_958450375.1. Taxonomy (NCBI): domain Eukaryota; kingdom Metazoa; phylum Arthropoda; class Malacostraca; order Decapoda; family Nephropidae; genus Homarus; species Homarus gammarus. The sequence continues at coordinate 5,053,254 of CAUDMG010002538.1, forward strand.
TCTCTGCACTGCGTCAGAATAGATAGAAAAATGGTTCTATAATCATTAATTAATTCCTGATATCATAAAAAATTATCACCTGGTATTGGATATAAATTTGATACACGCAGGGGTATAATTGAAGCTATAATTCCTTACAAGAGAATTATACTGTTGTCTTTATTAAAAACTCACTGAACTTACTGACGAGGAGTGAACTGTTTGTTACAAGGGACTTAGTCTGTATGGTTATGTCTGTGTACAGTTCATGTTTGTGAAGGTCTGGGCTATTGACAAACACTGGCTCATCCTCACACAGACGTCATGCGTACAGACTAACATACAGAGAAACATAGCCAACTAGACTCGGATCGGCAAACAAATAGTTCAAGGCAGACACCGAACAGGTCAGTCAATGCATATGTAATTACTAAGACACTACGCTATCTCTCTCTCTCTCTCTCTCTCTCTCTCTCTCTCTCTCTCTCTCTCTCTCTCTCTCTCTCTCTCACTCACACACACACAGAGTGCAATATACATTAGCGGCTGATAGAAGAGACAGTCTCAGAGCAGCATAATATTGGACGCTTAATACTGGAAATTAACTGTACATTTCCTAAATTAGCTGTATGTACATCTAAATTAACTGTACATCTCCTAAATTAACTGTACACTTCCTAAATTAATTTGTATCCATCCTATATTAACTGTACACCTATACTGACTGTACCCAAAAATTAACTGTACACCTAAATTAACTGAATACCTTCTAAATTTACTGTACACCTCCTAAATTAACAGTACACCTCCTAAATTAAGCAGTACACCTAATTTAGATTGGTACTGTAACCGGGACTGTAATTGTCATTCTGAATCCCTCTGGTCCTGAATCGAATTTGCTGTAATCGTTTGTCGTAAGTCTGGTGATGTAATGTGGCTGTACCCATCTGTCTAAAGTCTCTGGTGCTGTAATGTGGCTGTACCCATCTGTCTATTAGTCTCTGGTGCTGTAATGTGGCTGTACCCAACTGTCTAAAGTCTCTGGTGCTGTAATGTGGCTGTACCCATCTGTCTATTAGTCTCTGGTGCTGTAATGTGGCTGCAGATGTCTATTTAAAGCTGTTTGATGCTGTGACACTATTTCCCGTTTCACCGCAAGAAGACTATAGGCATATCACTGCATATCATAACGACTGGAAACACGGGAACAGCGATGTGAGAAAGTGAGAGAGAATTTAACTAATAAACAACAAAGGGTAAACGAAAGAGAGAGAGAGAGAGAGAGAGAGAGAGAGAGAGAGAGAGAGAGAGAGAGAGAGAGAGAGAGAGAATAATCCAGATTTTGACCAATAAGTAATCGAATCTGGAGAGAAGGAGAGACGAAAAAAACGATGTGAGATAGAGAGCGAAAAGAGATAAAATAATAAAACGAGAGACACACGTGAAATAAGGAGAGAAATAGAGAGAAAAATAGAATAAAGTAAACCGTAGGAGACATAGAGAAGATTAAAAAAAAAAATAATGAAGAGAACCAAAGAAAAGAACTGAAGAAATAGGAAGAGTGTAAGGCAAAAGAGCGAGGGAGAACTACAGGGCGTTGATGAAAGAGGGGAAACAGGGGAAACAGCAACTGAGATCAAGTGAGAGAATAACACGGAGGGAGAGTGAATGAGCGAGAGACATCATCTCCATCTCTCTCTCTCTCTCTCTCTCTCATTCTTCTTTTTCTCCATTCCTCTCTCCCATCTCACCTCTCACCATTTCCTCCACCCCCCACAATACCCTTTTCTTCCACCACAACCCTCTGCCCCCTGCCCCCTGCCCCCTCTCCTCCTCCACGCTACAACAAGGGCCTCGTGGTGTTCGTCCTCAGTGAACACCGGCATCAAGAACCCAATACTTGTACCCTGCTGATTAGTGGAGGGAGGGAGGGAGGGAGGGAGGGAGAAGCTACATGGCCTAAGGTGGAGGGAGAGAGGAAGAGGTGAGGGAGGGGGGAGCTACATGGCCTAAGGTGGAGGGAGGGAGGAAAGGTCTAGGGTGGGGGGGGGGGGAGCTGCCCACACAGAGGTAGAGAAAGGAGGGGGTTTCCGGGTTGAGAAAGAAGGAGGGAGGGAAAAATGCATGGCCTAGAGTGGAGGAAGAGAGAAGGTATTTGGCCCGAGGTGGAGGGAGGGAGGAAGAGAGGCAAGTGGCTCGTGGTCATCCGTGCTTGAGAGAGAGAGAGAGAGAGAGAGAGAGAGAGA
>CAUDMG010002538.1:5060478-5067978 GCA_958450375.1 Homarus gammarus
TTTGTCTAGCGGGGCATCACCACTTATTCCGTCTTGGTGATGTGGGTTTGTTTAGCGGGGCATCACCACTTATTCCGTCTTGGTGATGTGGGTTTGTCTAGCGGGGCATCACCACTTATTCCGTCTTGGTGATGTGGGTTTGTTTAGCGGGGCATCACCACTTATTCCGTCTTGGTGATGTGGGTTTGTTTAGCGGGGCATCACCACTTGTCTTGTTGACTTATTTTAACCAGACCACGAAGGAAGAGAAGAGGAAGCTGAATGCCTTTTCTTTTTTGATACCCCAAAACACTCCTCTTTCTCGATACTCCAACACACCCTTTCTTGATACCCCAACGCACCCATTCTTAATACTCCAACACATCCCCTGTCGATTCCCTAACACTCCCTTTCTTGATACTCCAACAGTAGAAGATTTGGTTAAGGAGTGAAGGAGAGGAAAGTTACAATACATGTTTTCGAATTTATTCTCGAGGCCTTTTTTTTTGTTTTGTTTTTGTTTTTTGTTTTTTACGGGGATTAGCCCACCCGGGCACAGGTTACTGACCCACATCGGGGTCTGGGGGGCGAAAATGTAATAATAATAGTTATAATAATAACAATAACAATAACAATAATAATAATAATAATAATAATAATAATAATAATAATAATAATAATAATAATAAAAATAATAAAAATAATAATAATAATAATAATAATAATAATAATAATAATAATAATAATAATAATAATAATAATAATAATAATAATAATAATAATAATAATAATAAAAATAATAATAAAGAAATACAAAAATTAAAAAAAGATCAAGTGTGAGAAACAATATATGTGCAATATGTTGTGTTGTCAATAGTAAGAGAAACAATTGAGACCCTGCAATTGTGTGTAAATGAGGCAGAAAGTCAGATCAGCAACTTGGGACTTGGTCACAATTTTCGTGATGCCATATGGCAGCAGGGTCTACCATTAGACAACACATTATGCTTCCAATGTCTTCCCAGGCGGTAATACACCTTTTCACATATCCGTTGATACATTGTTACATTACTATTTGACAAATTTCATAACCTAATGACAGAACACATATCGAATGACAATCTAAAATAACTGTTCGTTCATGCTAACGGAAGCGACATAGGTTATGAAGTTGACAGACGTGAACAATAAACCGACAGTCAACATATAGTTTGAGAATATAACAATTGGAGAATGACATACCACCAACAATTATTTTAGATTGTCATTCGATATGTGTTCTGTCATTAGGTTATGAAATTTGTCAAATAGTAATGTAACAATGTATCAACGGATATGTGAAAAGGTGTACTTCCCTGTTTGGAGGTGGAAGGACGTTTGAGTTTGTCAGTGGTGTATACCTTTTCAAATCGGGTTTAGTCGAGTATTATATTCAGTGCTGCTCTATTATTATTCATGGTGTGTAAAGTGCAATCAATTATTGTGTTGCAAGGCGGTTTATTGTTTATACACGATGCCAATAGTGGTTGTTTATTAAGGATCATGTTTATTCTTTATTCTCTTGATTTAATTTATCTTAAGGAACCTACACACTTATTACGGTAAATTTTGGTTATTAAATTTTATTTAAATCTTTTGTAATGAGTTTAATTTCAAACCTTCACTCCCGAACTGTTGGGATAGAGAGGGCTGTGATTGAACCCAGGACTAAGATGTGCTGAGTTGCCAATTTGCTTTTGCTTTTTTTGCTGTGCCACATGTGCCCTCATAAGTGTATTAATCTTTAACGTAATTCAAGTTGATAAGTTATGGCACAACAAAATGGGGTGGGAAAGGTGGTAGTGTGGGAGAGGTGGTAGTATGGGAGAGGTGGTAGTGTGGGAAAGGTGGTAGTGTGGGAGAGGTGGTAGTGTGGGAGAGGTGGTAGTGTGGGAGAGGTGGTAGTGTGGGAAAGGTGGTAGTGTGGGAGAGGTGGTAGTGTGGGAGAGGTGGTAGTGTGGGAGAGGTGGTAGTGTGGGAGAGGTGGTAGGTGGGAGAGGTGGTATAGGGTGGGAGAGGTGGTATAGTGTGGGAGAGGTGGTAGTGTGGGAGAGGTGGTAGTGTGGGAGAGGTGGTAGTGGAGAGGTGGTAGTGTGGGAGAGGTGGTAGTGTGGGAAAGGTGGTAGTGTGGGAGAGGTGGTAGTGTGGGAGAGGTGGTAGTGTGGGAGAGGTGGTAGTGTGGGAGAGGTGGTAGTGTGGGAGAGGTGGTAGTGTGGGAGAGGTGGTAGTGTGGGAGAGGTGGTAGTGTGGGAGAGGTGGTAGTGTGGGAGAGGTGGTAGTGTGGGAGAGGTGGGAGTGTGGGAGAGGTGGTAGTGTGGGAGAGGTGGTAGTGTGGGAGAGGTGGTAGTGTGGGAGAGGTGGAAGACTATGAAGTTGTAAAGTACAGTACGGCTGGCAGGAGTTGAGTGAATGTTACAGTACGGCTGGCAGGAGTTGAGTGAATGCTACAGTACGGCTGGTAGGAGTTGAGTGAACGCTACAGTACGGCTGGCAGGAGTTGAGTGAATGCTACAGTACGGCTGGCAGGAGTTGAGTGAATGCTACAGTACGGCTGGCAGGAGTTGAGTGAATGCTACAGTACGGCTGGCAGGAGTTGAGTGAATGTTACAGTACGGCTGGCAGGAGTTGAGTGAATGCTACAGTACGGCTGGCAGGAGTTGAGTGAATGCTACAGTACGGCTGGTAGGAGTTGAGTGAATGCTACAGTACGGCTGGTAGGAGTTGAGTGAATGCTACAGTACGGCTGGTAGGAGTTGAGTGAATGCTACAGTACGGCTGGTAGGAGTTGAGTGAATGCTACAGTACGGCTGGTAGGAGTTGAGTGAATGCTACAGTACGGCTGGTAGGAGTTGAGTGAATGCTACAGTACGGCTGGCAGGAGTTGAGTGAATGCTACAGTACGGCTGGTAGGAGTTGAGTGAATGCTACAGTACGGCTGGTAGGAGTTGAGTGAATGCTACAGTACGGCTGGTAGGAGTTGAGTGAATGCTACAGTACGGCTGGTAGGAGTTGAGTGAATGCTACAGTACGGCTGGCAGGAGTTGAGTGAATGCTACAGTACGGCTGGCAGGAGTTGAGTGAATGCTACAGTACCGCTGGCAGGAGTTGAGTGAATGCTACAGTACGGCTGGCAGGAGTTGAGTGAATGTTACAGTACGGCTGGCAGGAGTTGAGTGAATGTTAGTAATATGTTATGTTACCTGGACTAACACATACAGTACACTTATTCTATACTAATTTTACACACAAAATAAAATGTAAACACTTCCTATTAAATAATATTTTTTCTCTTATCATTCTACCTAAGAGTGTACAAAACCTTCAAACATAAAAGATAAGAATTTACCTCAATAACAATTAACAGTAACTAGCGGCGTTCAGTACATTAAGGTCTCAACACTGTATTGAGACACTTACAAGTTGTCTAAGATTATAATGGTGTGTGTGTGTGTGTGTGTGTGTGTGTGTGTGTGTGTGTGTGTGTGTGTGTGTGTAGATAAGCTCATCATTCCTCTGTATCTAAACATATTTGAAGAGTCTAATGTGTTTTTTCTTGTTTGTTGCAGGTAAATAACAGTGACAGTGAAGCCTCTACCACACTTCCTCCCTGGGTGAGTGTGTGTGTGTGATGTTACTTGAGGAGATTACTTTTCATTGCTGTTGTTTTCTTTACGCATACAACACACACACTATATATATAACGAAGGATAAGGGCCATAAAAATTTGTTTGGTCCTGAGTGAGAGTGAGAGGGACACAGGAGTATTGTATGGCCGGGCGGACCCACTCCATAAGGTACCATACTATAATGATGTTAACTCAGAGGCGACGGTTCATTGTCTTCAGAAAGAATTACTTTCCCTCGGGCAGCGTTGGTCTGTATAAAGCCTTTCCGAAACTGTTCATTGTATCACAGGGATAATAGGACCTCATTATACCACAGCGATAATATGAAATTATTGTACCACAGCAATATGAAATCATTGTACCACAGCGATAATAACAATTCACTGTACCACAGCGATAATATTAACTCATTGTACCACAGCAACAATGGGAACTCATTGTACCACAGCGATAATAGGACTCCATTGTACCACAGCGATAAGATGACCACATCGTTATTAGCATTTCTGGATTTTCAATGTTTTTGGTAATAAATTTTGATATTAAATTAAGATTTCGTTGTTACATCTTTGTTTCCTTATTAATGTTTGTTTTAATTGTTGAGTCGTGTGTTTTTGTGTTGTTTATTTATGTATGTAGTTGACGTTTTACATCAAGGGTTTATAGGTGACATATACTGTTTTTGGAGCTTGTGTGTGTATAGGTGTCGCTTATAGTGTGCTTGTATGTATACATGGGACTTTAATTGTGTGTCAATATTTGTACAGGAGACGTTAATAGTGTATACAAGTGATCGTGGGCCCTTCGTGCCCGGTGGCGAATCTGGTGGTACAGTTTACAGAGACGTGAAAGTTAGTGCTTGGCTAGCGCCCAACCGCCGTCCGGCTGACAGCTTACAGCGACATCTTTTTCCAGATGGTCGTGGTTGTTATAATCATGGTCGTGGTTGTTATAATCATGGTCGTGGTTGTTATAATCATGGTCGTGGTTGTTGTAATCATATTCGTGGTTGTTATAATCATGGTCATGGTTGTTATAATCATGGTCGTGGTTGTTATAATCATGGTCGTGGTTGTTATAATCATGGTCGTGGTTGTTATAATCATGGTCCTGGTTGTTATAATCATGGTCGTGGTTGTTATAATCATGGTCATGGTTGTTATAATCATGGTCGTGGTTGTTATAATCATGGTCATGGTTGTTATAATCATGGTCGTGGTTGTTATAATCATGGTCATGGTTGTTATAATCATGGTCCTGGTTGTTATAATCATGGTCGTGGTTGTTATAATCATGGTCATGGTTGTTATAATCATGGTCGTGGTTGTTATAATCATGGTCGTGGTTGTTATAATCATGGTCCTGGTTGTTATAATCATGGTCGTGGTTGTTATAATCATGGTCGTGGTTGTTATAATCATGGTCGTGGTTGTTATGATCATAGTCGTGATTGTTATAATCATGGTCGTGGTTGTTATAATCATGGTCGTGGTTGTTATGATCATAGTCGTGATTGTTATAATCATGGTCGTGGTTGTTATAATCATGGTCATGGTTGTTATAATCATGGTCGTGGTTGTTATAATCATGGTCATGGTTGTTATAATCATGGTCGTGGTTGTTATGATCATAGTCGTGATTGTTATAATCATGGTCGTGGTTGTTATAATCATGGTCATGGTTGTTATAATCATGGTCGTGGTTGTTATGATCATAGTCGTAGGTGTTTTAATCATAGTCGTGATTGTTATGATCATAGTCGTGGTTGTTATAATCATAGTCGTGATTGTTATAATCATGGTCGTGGTTGTTATAATCAAAGTCGTGGTTGTTTAATCATGGTCGTGATTGTTATAATCATGGTCGTGGTTGTTATAATCATGGTCGTGGTTGTTATAATCATGGTCATGGTTGTTATAATCATGGTCGTGGTTGTTATGATCATAGTCGTAGGTGTTTTAATCATAGTCGTGATTGTTATAATCATGGTCGTGGTTGTTATAATCAAAGTCGTGGTTGTTTAATCATGGTCGTGGTTGTTATGATCATAGTCGTAGGTGTTTTAATCATGGTCGTGGTTGTTATGATCATAGTCGTGGTTGTTATAATCATAGTCGTGATTGTTATAATCATGGTCGTGGTTGTTATAATCAAAGTCGTGGTTGTTTAATCATGGTCGTGGTTGTTATAATCATGGTCCTGGTTGTTATAATCATGGTCGTGGTTATTAGGTACTGTAAGTATCTAGTATACTACATAAAGGAATAGAATAAAGGTTAGCATAATTAGTTAAAGAAATATTCGCCATAAGGAGAGGTTAAAATCATAAAAAAAAAATATTATGAATCACCGATGGTCATTCCGAGATAAATTATATTATGAAGAGAAGTGACCTTGATTCTGGTTAGATTAGTCACCATCTGCTTAAGTCATCACCTGTGTTAAGTCATCATCTACGTTAGTCAGTTTTAGGCCCATCTCACATGACTGACCGACCATCGATGTTCTTTCCACACGAGGGTGTTAGTTTTCAATGCGTCTTATTATTTACACTGGTGGATGTAAGACCAGCTACCCTCACTGACGCAGCTATGGTCAATTTGGTGTTATTCTTGTTTATAAATGCCTTTTAATCTGTCTCAAGTCTATCCGTCCTGTCTATTGCCATCCCAACTGTCTGTTCGTCTATATGGTGTTTGACTGTGAGCCCGTCTGTACTCATTGTGTCGTCAAATCTGTCTGTCTTATCCGTTGTTGGCGTGTGTCTGCCTGTTTGTCTAATGTGAACCAGTCAGTCAGCTGTCTGTCTGTCATGTTAGTTGCCATATTGTCTATTTGTGCATATATGACTCTGTCTATTTTTGTCAACCTCCTGTCTGTTTCACTGTCTATATTCACCCTGTGTAGTAATGTCTGTCTGTCTGTATGTATGTGTCTGTTGTATTTGTCTTTCATAAGTCTGTCTATCTGTCTGTCTTTCTGTGTGTCCCTGAATCTGTCTGTATTATGTCTTTTGTCTGTCCGCTTCTCTCTCTCTCCATTTTTATCCGTACTATCTCTATCGTTATTTATATATCTCTATGTCTCTCCATTACACTACTCATCATATTTAGCACTTTTTCTTCCTTATTAAATAGGTGATTTTGATATGGTATTCTGGGAACTTTAAAAAACACATCCCTCTATTCATACCTCCACCTCTCACTATCTCTCTCTCCCATCTCCTTTCCTCGCTCGCCTCTTAAGGATAATAATGTTTCTTCTCCTTCTCTTCTCCTTTTCTATCTTCTCCATGCATTCCTGTTATTATCTTTTTATCTCTTCTCCTTTTCCATGTACAGTCAGCCACAGGAATAAGTATACACTGTAGCCTCGTAAGGTCCGCAAATGCTCTGGTAACGTTGAAACTGCGCCTCCAGACGCATGATGAAACTCAGCTCCCCCCCACCTGTTATCTCTAACTATTTTCTGTTTCTCCATCTTCATTCTTCTATTTACTCATCTTCCTTCCTTTACTAATCCAAACAACATTAAAAAAAAAAGAAGGCTAAGAGAAAAAGTGGGGGGGGGAGGAGGAGGGAGCCGTACGATAACAGCAATCAGCTGACAGCGTACAGCGACATCTTTTGCCAGCGTAAATAAAATCGTCAATTAATGCCTCCCTAAAGAAACCATCGACATGGGACCAGGTTTGTTCCACTCTACGATTTTTTTGCGATTTTTCCACCAAGTTTGATGAAAAACGATTGTGCCATTTCGGCTGCCCAGAACAGACAGACAGACAGACAGACAGACAGACAGACAGACAGACGCCTAGTCCTATAGTATATTAGATACAATATGTGCGTACAGATGT